>JAWQFJ010002206.1:27500-47500 GCA_034096865.1 Theodoxus fluviatilis | reverse complement strand
CTCTCTCTCTCAAAACTCTTTCTGTCTCTGACTCTCTCTGTCTCTCTCTCTCGTTATGTCTCTGCCTTTCACTCCGTCTGTCTCTTTCTCACTCCCTGTCTGTTTCTCTCTCTTTCTTTCTCTTTCTCTCTCTTTCTCTTTCCTTCTCTTTCTTTCTCTCTTTCTCTCTCTTTCTCTCTCTCTCTCTTTCCTTCTCTTTCTTTCTCTCTTTCCCTTTCTTTCTCTCTTTCTCTTTCTTTCTCTATTTCTCTCTTTCTCATTCTTTCTCTCTCTCTCACTTTCTCTATCTCTTTCTCTGTCTCTCTGTCTCTCTCTCTCTCTCTGGCTCTCCGCGCACTCGCGAGGGAGAGATAATCGGTCCAGTCAGCATTGCGAGCAAAGACTTGTAAACACGCGGTGAAAAACGAGCAGTGAAGTGTAGATTGGAGTTCCAAACAGCGTGTAAAGTCTACCTATTGGATGTCAAGAAATGCTATGTGTCATGAATTCTCTTAGCTGAGGGTTTGGAAACTCGTAGAGTCATCGAGAACTACAATTACTAAAACGCAACTTGTTTTGTTTTGGAATGCGGTGTTCGTTATGTAAAGCAACAATTTGATTAATTTATTTGTGGAGGTTTATTTGCTTATGTAAACCTTGTGGCAATTGGCGAGCCCAGAAAATATATCAATTTATCTGTGATGGTTGCACCGATGCAGTCGCTAACGCATTATCAGTGCAGGATAAAAGATCCAGTAATGATACCTGTTGAGTGACGTGTGGAGAACGAAATGAACCCCAGTAGCAACTGCAGACAATACAAATTCTAGTTTTGTGCGACAGGCACATGCTCGCACTCCAGTAGTCGTTCAGAACACCGAGAGCTCGGAAAGCCTAAATTATCACTCTTGAACGACTTTCCTTGACCAAACTCTAATCAAGATGGCTTCCGCGGTGCATTCTCCTCGACGCGGAGTGTTTATGTGGGCGCATCTCAACCAAAAGAGCGAACCAGCAGCTGCAAACTGCTCGTTCCTTGACGAAGCTGATAAGATAAAATTATGTTAAGCTGCAGCTGCGCATCTAGGCTAGGCACCGCTTGAATAAAAAAATTATGTACTGACTTACAACGTAAGCAATAATTTCTCGAAACTTACGGCAAGGGAGGTTACACAAGAAACTAAGGTTTAAAATAAACCATAGAGTTACCTCCCTTTAAAGTTTTTAGAATTCTTTCGCGAAATTATTTCTCACATCTTGCCAGGTGGGCATATCAGAGCAGTCATTTCAAAAAAGGAAAGAACAACATCCGTCTAACTACTTGTAACTTCTCACACAGCTTGAGTTTTAATCACAGGTCGAAATGTGTGTCACTGGTGATACCCTTCTATTCTTCAAAAGCGGCCATTTTGGATCTACACGCGTCGCCCCTCCGCCCGAGCGATCGATGGTGCTTTGTCTAGCAAGCCGTTCAAGAGTCGAGCGCCACCGAGCGTTATCGAGCGCTAGGTATCCTGAACAGCCTTCAGTACTTGCTACAGTGGACGCTGCGTACACAAAATACGTGAAAAGACACTCAACACACCAATTTGTCTGCTGTATATTATGAGTGTATACAGCCACAGACACACTTTTCTATAACACAGGGATTCATTCCCAAGATCTGTAGATACAAACATGGTACCGTTCTTCGGACACACACTTCGGATTGAAGCATGAACTTAAATGTTGCACACAAGGACACCTACTGACTCCTACAGTCGACGGCAGTCATGTTGACACTGCGGGTGCTTGTCAAATCTTTGTAACAAAGAACACTGACTGAAAAGACGTAGATGCAATAAAACTGCAAACACACCTTCTTCAAGATATGGGTGCAATGTCGAAGAAACCACTGGACTGAGCGAGTTTTGCTACCAGAGGGTCCGGGGGATACTTACGCATGGGACAAATACACATCAGTGGGTACAACAAAGATCCAGAAACACGCTTTACGAGGTAGATGTGCAATAACGGAATAACTTCAGGATTAGCGGCGCATTGATACCAGATGGTCTAGTACTGCAGGGGATACTCATTTGGTAATAAGGGAGAAATACAAATAAAAAGTAGATACAGAAAAAGCATTGATATGCGCTCTCCAAGATATGGGTGCAATGACAAAATAACATCTGGGTTCAATGAGCACTAATACAGACGGTCCAATGTACCGACGGAAATATATTTATTGTATATGCATTCATATATCTACATGTTTACTTACTCCACACAGCAGAGACGCATTCCCATGGCTCTTTCATGTATAAACGATGCTCACACTCCTACTTCCATATTTACTCCACAGACACTGCAAACACACTTGTTCCCTCCCTCACTTCGGCTTGGAGAGATATGGCTAATCTAGGGGAAAGATCACAATGAAATCTCTGACGTCAGAATAAAACTTCAAGTATTCGGCGAGGCGGCCAGCGCTGATTCCTCCATACTGTGGCATCCAGAGACAGGTCTTACGAGAAAGGATATTGAGGTGTCCCTGATGTCAAACTCACACTTCCAGAGTCATTCCTAGATGCTAGAGTTGTTTTACAATTCACATGACATTCACCAAACCTTATAGACTGTGGCCTTCCCAGAGTTACCCACCAGGAGCCCCTGACTGATTCTCCCTCACTCTCACCCAAAGTTATTTCTCATGGGCAAAACAGGCATCCAGATTTTCAAAACAGATTTTAGTACCAGTGCTATCGCTAGACGTTACAGACACTTACACTCCATACGCTATGCACATGCCCGTTTGGACACAGACCCTTTCAGATAATCATATAACATACGGGAGGTTCCAAGAATATCTCACTCTGGCACTTAAAGATAACTATACATATATACATACACATCTACTGGACGAGACAGACAGTGCTCTACTTTGACACTAGATATACTCATATTTCCATATGCTACTCACCAGCCCATTTGAACAAGGACACTTCCGGAGGTATTAGGTACGTCAGACTCTACGAAGCGGTCAATGGCACCCCGAGATAAGAATCTGGGCGCAAGGGAGAAAACTTCACTCATTTAATCCCCGACGTCCCGCCACTTCCCGTGGAAGTGCTGTACTCACTAGACGCTGCAGATGCTGATGGGAGCCCAGGACTTGCGGAGGTGCTTTTCTGCGTGGGAGCCGTGCGAAGCGCAGGACTCAAGCAGACAGTACTTCTCGTTGGGGGCGCTGCAAGTCCGGCCTGGGTTACTACTCCGCCTGGTGGCCAGAGCGTCCAGGTACGTCATCAGCGCGTCTTGAATGTTGAAGGAGCGATGCTTGGCCATTGCTGACACCCGCCTCCTGGCGTAGGGCGTGCCTTGACAGGTCCGCTTTTCCCAGCCCTCCTCGTCCTTCCTCTTCCCCGTGACCCCGTGTCTTCATCAATCATGCTTCCCCCCTCATTTGGGTAACAGTGAATAGCGCGGCACAGGGGTTTTGCGTCTCGATCCTCTTTGGGCCGCCTTGTCGGAGCCAGTCATCTGCGTGCCTCTGTCGAGTTCCGTGAATTGCGTCTCGAGTCGAATGCTGATGTTGACGTGCATATAATGTTCCCACGAGTCTTTTGCTGTGGTGTTCGTTGGAATATTTATGAGTTCCTTATCCTTGTTAAGGTAGCAACTTTTGTCCTTCAATTCCGTTGATCAGAGAGTTTTCAGTGCGAACTTGTGATGAGGTAAATGCACAGTTCACTTGCTCTTCTATATTCTTCATGTGAAATAAACAGGTTCTTGATGTTGCAGACCGTACGTTAGGAACTGCGTGCTGAATTTAACACTCTCTTTGCAGTATTGTTGATAGACTCCACAGTTCAACAGATCCCAGTCTTGATAAACATCATATTCACATACCTCCTCAACGCAAGCACCCAGCAAGAAACATATCCCTCACAAAAACACAAGAAATATGTGCTAGGACTTATCTGCTCTGAGAGAACTGCAACGCCTTCAGCTTTTTGATGCTCTTCTGAGACAAGGAGATGACTTCAGGACAAAAAACTTTAGCTGGTGACAACCTTGACTTTCACACCGAGGGAGAGTTACTCCAAGACGAACGGCCAGGCCAGCAGATTCGTCCTTGCATGCCACGCCGAGTCGGGAGTCGCCTCGGAGTTGATAGGGAAAGTGTTGGACCAAAGGAGATAAATCCCCCGTGCCATCCTGACACCAATGACTAATGGTGATCTCTTCCCCAGACAAGGAACAACAGCCACGCATCGACACAGGAAGCCACCTTTCCCGAACAACAGGCTTCTCGAGTCATAATGTAGCCAGTGTTAACGTTTGTGTCTTCTCGGACCGAGCAAGTCAAACAGTACTGTGCGAATGATACTGATGTTATCAGGAGGGGGTCTTGGTCATCAAACAAAGACTGCGTCTTACATGTGCCAGACTGTGAGAACCAAGAGGGCTGACGTCCATTCGATGTTCAAAACAGTTCTCTATCGCATGATTGAATATTTTCGGACACTTTCCAGTTCCAAAATGCGAGGTGGCTTATTGCCCATAGACTGAGGTAGACAAGAACTGAACACCTTACCTCATGTAAATCGGAATCAGAAACGTGGCACAGAACATGGGTATAACTTGTCAAATTGTCAATTACATTTTCTGTAGTGGTTCGCTGAAGAGCGTCACAGTAAAATTGAGCAAACATCAATCATGACTCACCGCCAAAATGTTAACACTTCAGCTTGATCGCTTGATGTTTTCAAGATTAAAGGTGTAGTCATTCATAGACAGATATGATGCTCTCGTTGAAAGTTCGCATGTGGGTATTTCCCGAGTACACTTTTTATGGTCGAAGAGCATTTCAAACCTTCAAACAATGAGCACCGCAACACACACTATCCCTTCCTTGTGGAAAAAGTTGGTATCCAGGAGTGTTTCACCACGGCCGCATCACATTCCGAGTGCAAGCAAGAACACAGCTCACTGTTCAGTTCAGACACCACGAGGCAGTGAGTCCTCAAAAACAGCAAGGCTTCACCTAAACCTGGGACCAGTATTGCCTCCTTAAGTGCCCAATTCATGCATTTTACGTGGCACTCTTGGTTTGGCCCACCTATTCCAGATATGCAGAGCAGGCTCCTGCAGACTGGACAATCGGTGTGGCCTGAGGGCAGGACGGCCAGTAGGTGTTGCCGAGGGCTATTCAATGCTGTTGATTACGGGATGATCCCGCCAATGCCCTTTTCTCTTCACCTCAGTCTCGTGGCAGGAGACTACGCCACACAACACCACGCTCCTCTACTTTCGGGGGGCTTGGAATGTTCTATAGCTCCTGCCGCGCAGATACTGTCACTGGAAGTGAGGTACGAAAGTTGTTTTGTGCGTGTGTGTGTGTGGGGGGGGGGGGGGGGGGGTGAGGGGGGGGGGGGGTTAAGGGGAAGGGTGTTTCTGGTGCATGTATTGAAAATCCTCGCCAAATTTGCGTAAAAGAGACGTTTGAAAAGTATTGTTTCACTCTATTGTGCATATGAAGCTGAAAATGTGGTGTTTTGCTTTGGGAATCATTGGATGAAGTTTCTTTTTATGCTGATCTATGTGAATGTCCGCATTGAAAACTAAATTTTGGTTGAGGGGCATGAAACGAATGGAAATGTTCAGTAGGGCTATATGATACAATTTTCATGGGGCAGATGCATAGTTGATGCCAAAGCGACATACGCCAGGAAGACCAACACGTAAACCCTACAAAATCAATTCCGCTACTCCATGCCTGCTAAGTCTCCATAAAGTATCGACAAATTCACGACGACACAAACAGCTATAAAGCTGCAAATATCATGAATAAATCTTTTTTTAACAAAGTGGGGCTATTTATCTTTTTCTTAGCTTGATATTTGATCATGACCCCACAATTCTCGCTGTTTGAGACCTAGGAGGGATTTAGGATGGGGCGCGTTTTATGAGATTTTCGAAGTGAGACCTCTAGGTTTGCTGTGAATGTCAAAGTGGCGCCATTGAGTGAGCCCCGCACTGGGAAGGATGGGAAGCTCCATCAGTCGATGCTGCTGTCATCCCAGAATTACAACACGAAGAGAAGAGCTTTGGAACACAGTAGCGTATCCATGGCACAACACAAACGGAATCGATTTGTCTTTGAAAGATGCTCTGGGGAGGAGACACGTAGCTCTTTGATACAATGACACAACTTCAGCTACTCCGAATGTGCTTTCCAATCAATGGCCCGCTTGTCGGTAACCCTTAACAACCGACACAATCAGGTTTTCTTCCTTCCTGACAAGCTCTTTGAATTAAAACAACGGCATTCTTGGAGACTGGTCGTTGAAAGTCTTGTTATCAGTCCAAGAAGATCAATAACTGCCCTGTCTGACATTTGCGCGCTGGTCTCAACCGATGAATGTGTGTCTTGTGGTTGGTTTAACAAAAGGCACGTATGAAGTTGCATTCAACATGCGCGTAAGGGTTGTTTTTCATTGCAGTACTTCATCAGTTCGATCGATGCAATACTTTTGATCATGAGACCTAAAACAGTCCACGAGTACACACAAGTAGGCTTGAAGGTTTTCTGGACATGGGCAGTATTGAATAACCTTCACGCAGCTTTTCTACGCACTGACAGTGTGGGGACTTCTTGTTTGAAAACGTGTTCTTCTCAGACCAGAAAAAGACCGCGCGTGTTCCACCCAACGGTGCTGAGTTTCTCAACGACTCAGAATCACTCTCAGATTGCTTCCCGAACAAGAACGAGCGTATCACATTACCTGCAGTCATACTGACCCAAGATGCACGTGCTGAACTTGGGTTTCACCGAGCAACATTCAGTCCGGCACTCACAGAGACTGATGACTTTTCCTTTGCACTCTTGACGCACGGTCGCGCAGAGGAGAAGTTTCCTGCCGTCTCTTGGAAAAGCCATCGAAGTTTACCAGTCGGGCTTGAAGAAGTGCTGGGAACACAGGTGTTCCACTCTGGTTCCCAACAAGTCGACCCCACGACCTCCCTCACATGTGCAGGCAGAGCTGGAGCGCGTGGCGGCGGGGTCCAATTTGGCCAATCCATTTGGCCTTCATAAAGAGAATTTCGTCGGCGTTAGTACTCAATGTTTGCTTAGGCTTCTCGTGATGACGTCGGGATAGCCCCCGTCTGTAAATCTTGTCAGGCAGATTTTCAAAGCGGCTGGCCGTCAGAGACAGCCATTTCTCCAGAACGCCTCATGCCAAGAGACCGAGCTTGGGAACCTGTGCTTTTCTCTCCAATATGGCTAAGTCAACAAACGCGAGGCAAACGGGTCTTTCGGAGCGAAATTCATCAGTCCAGGTAGCCATAGAGGACGCAAACAGTGGGTGCTGGCCGATCAATCCCGCCCGCGGTATCGTCTATCTGTCAAAACCAATCGCTTCACTCCGTCATTTCGCACCTGGAACCCCACCAAGGCACCAGGAACACGTGAATGGTGTTTGGTGCTTCTCGTTCTCTTTTCCCCCCAGTATATTCAAAGCTCTGACTCCTGGTTCCACATTACGTGACACCCTCTTCAACACGTCGTTCAAAACGCGCAGGAGTCCAGTATCTCCTAAACTTCCTTGGAACCCATTGTACGCGAGTAATGAAAGGGCAAGAAAGAGCGGGATTAATGGGAGATTCAATACAGCCGCAATAGGCACATTACCGTCTCTACAAATGGTACCGCGATACGCACAGAACGTTTTAAGAATGAGAGTTCCTCTTTGGAAAACGGACTTTTAAGAGTGAAGGGCAGAGACGAATAGGCACTTAGGCGCCTGTAAGGTCTGCCTTTATTGATATGGGAGACCGAATCCACCAGACAGTCAGGGGCTAGGGCTGTATTGTCTGTCAGTCTCAAGCCACTCTGTGGTCTACCGTTTACACTTTGTGCTGTCTATGAGAGATGGGCTGGTAGGTGTTTGCAGAATGATCACAAAATGTAATAATGGGCAGATATGATTTTTAATGCATAGTAAAAAACGTTGTATGGAGCTATTTCAATCAAAAGATTTTCAATCAAAAGATTTGCAATCTGCACACATTTCAAGCAACTAAGTTTCAACTTAAACTTTACCAAATGCGAGTTTTATTAATTGGTATATTCACGTGAACGCTGAAGATAACTTTACACTGAACATTTGCATAGAATTGCGCACGCGCATGCACGCACACACTCACAAAAAAGCGAGCAAACAAACTTGCGATATATTCGCTAATAATGTGGTCAAGTGTTCAGTTCTTAATTGGTTTTCGCAAAGATTTGGCAAATATTTGCCAAGACTTGGAACATTGGCTCGGCATGTAATGCCAATAGGTATTGACGCGAGATATTCGTGAGATCCCCTCAGAGCACAACGGCGGAAAAATATGTCGCTTCTTTTACTTTTACAGCCATTGCACACTTACGGTTTGGGCATGAAGCCGATGAATGACATATTGCAAATGTTCTTTGTTTGCGAGATTTTGGCTTGGTTTCGTCAAGCTATTAAGAAGCTAAAGATTTGCCACGACTTGGCGCAATAGTTGCCGAATTTGTGCCGAATGTTCAGCAATAAGTAATTTGCCAACACTTGGTGAATATTAGCCAATATTGTTTGGTATGTTACAGGTCCAGAAGACACAGTCAGTGTCGTACAACCTCCTGTAGAGGTGGCTACTCCAGCCTCAACTGAAAGCATTTTCAGCCAGACAGGTGGAAAACCGTTCCAGGAATAAGAAGAAGAGAAGCTTGGGTGCTATCAGGAAGTAGTCGTGTGTAAGGACTTGCAGAGACTTTCCCTATGATGCATAACAACACTTGCCTGATACTGATTAACAGGGAATGTTTATTTTAATTTCAAAGAGAATTTGCGGTGTTTATTTTCCTAAAAGTATCTGGAAAATACATAATTATGTTTAGCATGTTTTTTCATTGTAATCAGAGGAATGTTTTGAAAGGGCTGATCAGTACCCTGTCAAGTATTTGATAGTTTCCTGTAGGATTTGAAAATCACTTAGCTTAGATTTGTTGTAACTTTGTCCTGTTGCTGAGATGACTCAGTTTATACAAGTGCATGATTTATTTATAATAACTTCCTAGTGAATTTCCCAGTATATACCATTTTATATCTGACAAGAAAAGTGGTTGCCCAGTCTCCTGATGCTGGAACCATTGCTGAGTGAGGGATCAGAGACTGGGGACTTTTGAATGTGTAGAACTTGTACAAAGTGTTAGAGTAACTGCCTCAGTTAAAAATATATATTTCTTATTCTGATGCATGACGTTGCTCACTAAAATAATCTTTCAGTGAATTTTCCTAGTTTGAACTACTCTGAAATGTACAGTGATTTTTCATTGTGCTGATACCAGAACCATTGGTGAGTGAGATAACAGAGGGGAGCTGTGAATGTTTAGAACTTGTAGAAAGTGGCATTTTGCTTAGTCTGATGAATCACGAAATGCCAGTGAATTTTTAGTGTTTGCAATTCAAGTGTGAAAAGTAGATGGTTTTCAAGGTTGGTGATACCAAAACCATGAGTGAGATAAGAGAGACTGAAGAGTCATTAATGTGTGGAGCTTGTAGAAAGTGTTGGTGTTACTGCTCTAGATACTACTTTTGCCTCCTCATTCTGAAGCACGTTTTTCACTCACAATTTCCCACCATGTCCTATTGCACATCTAGAAAGTACAACAATTTCCCTGTGTGCTGTAGCCAGACCATTTGCTTAGATTAAAGACTGAGGATTCTTGAATGGTTTCAGCTGTAAAAAGTGTTGATGTTACTGACCTAATTGACAGGAGGATTTTTCTCATTCTTATGCAAAATGTTCTTACAGCAATCTGCCCGTTAATTTCCCACTGTATACACGTATACACGTATACACGTGTAACTCTGAGAGGTACAATGGTTTCCAGTTTTCTAATATCAAAATCATTGCTGAGACCACAGAGACTGAGGAGTTATGAGTGTTGAAAGTGATAGTGTTATTGTCCAAATAGACGGAGTCTTTTATATTCTAATGTATGACTTAATTCATCTTTCAGTTAATTTTCCTGGTTTTCACAATTGCAAATCTGGAAGGTGCAGTGATTTTCCAGCCTGCTGATACCAAGATAATTGTGAATGAGGTGCTATGAATGTTTTCAGCTTGTAGACAGTTTTCGTATTTTTGCCCTTTTTGATGAAAATTGTTTTCCCCATTTTGGTTCATATTGTTCTAACTCAAAATAATCTTCCAGTAAATTTTCCCAGTTTCTACAATTACAAATCTGAAAAGTACAATGGTTTTCCAGTCTGCTGATACTAGAACCATAGCTGAGATAATTGTGACTGAGAAATATTTTATGTTTAAAGATTGGGAAAGTTTAGATTCGTTTTTCTCAAAACTACGGTTTTTCCTTTCTGTCACTTTCTACAAAGCACAAATATTCCTTTTGTGTGCTATGAACATGCTGTTTTGCTGAAACATTCCTTGAACAGTCCCTAATAAAGTGGTTGAATTATCTCAGATTTTCTTTTGTACTTTAGCTTGGTTTTCTAATGCATGGTCCCATTATTCTGAATCGTGCTCTCCGTCTGTTCACACACGCCATGCCTGTTTGCAGGCAATAGTCTCCTGTGGTTTAGGGGTAAGAATAGACCCTCCGAGTCTCCATATGAGATTCGTAAATGACAAATAACTAGGGAAATCGTGACTTCATTTTCGTTTGCTCTAATCAGCTCTAGCTTTATTCGAGATCAATGGCCTTCCATAACCAGATAGGCTTTAAAACTTCATTCATTCGTTCATTGATTCATTGAAGGCATTATTCAGAGAGAGAGTGTGTGTGTGTGTGTGTGTGTGTGTGTGTGTGTGTGTGTGTTTGTCTCCTACAATTGCACATAACACAAACTCAACGGTGTTTCTTTACCAGTCTATCCGTTCATTCTTCGTATTCATTCATCCATCCATCCATTCAGCAATCTATCTCTCAAGCTATCCTTTAATCTGTTCGTGCAATAATGTGTTCTTCCCTCCCTCTATTCACACTTCTCTCTCTCTCCCTATCTTCATCCATCCATCTATCCATCCATCCATATGATCCATCCATCCATCCATCCATCCATCCATCCATCCATCCATCCATCCATCCATCCATCCATCCATCCATCCATCCGTCCATCCATCCTTCCGTCCGTCCGTCCGTCCATCCATCCATCCATCCATCCATCCATCCATCCATCCATCCATATGATCCATCCATCCATTCATCCATCCATCCATCCATCCATCCATCCATCCATCCATCCATCCATCCATCCATCCATCCGTCCGTCCATCCATCCATCCATCCGTCCGTCCGTCCGTCCGTCCGTCCGTCCGTCCATCCATCCATCCATCCATCCATATGATCCATCCATCCATCCATCCATCCATCCATCCATCCATCCATCCATCCATCCATCCATCCGTCCGTCCGTCCGTCCGTCCGTCTGTCCGTCCGTCCGTCCATCCATCCATCCGTCCGTCCGTCCATCCATCCATCCATCCATCCATCCATCCATCCATCCATCCATCCATCCATCCATATGATCCATCCATCCATCCATCCATCCATCCATCCATCCATCCATCCTTCCTTTCTTTCTTCCATCGATTGCTTATCTATCCATCATCTATCCATCTATTCAACAGTCTCTCGGCATGTTCCGTAAAAGTTCATATAAGCTTCTTTCCCTCTGAATTCCATGTCACAATAATAATAAGAAGAAAAAAAACACTTCCTCACCAAACACGTGGCCCCCGCACATCTCTGACCGCTGACAACCATCTACTATTCATATGAAACTCTACGTCACCCAAGGCACCTTCCTTTGCAGCTGCGTTGTCGTGATCCAGCTTAGGGTGACCAGGATCGGGCAGGTTCATGGCGGCGAGGACATAAAACAACGTCCTTCATCCATAAAGACGAAGTCTGATTGAGTGGGCGGGATTTTTACGCCATTCGCTGACGAGGGAAATCGAGAGCAATTTTCTCTCTCTGGCTGGATGGCCAGACAAAGGATTGAAGGGGTTCGACCCAAAGACACTTCCAATCAAGGCAGCGACCTTTCTTCTGGAGGCGACCAGTTGACGAAATTAAAACCGAGGGTTCTGTCCAGAGAAAGCGGTGAGGACGATTGAGGGGAGATAGTGGGAACCATTGAATGGAAAGCTGCGCGGACGTCCAGCACTGGTTGTGTGATAACATTGGAGCTTCGTTTGGAAGAAAATGTTTTCAGACATGACAAATCCTTCTCCTCTATAAAAAAAGGCCAGTTGTTTTTGAGGTCGTGGAATATGAAACTCATAATAGGAGAGGAACTTTGAATCAAGGCCATTGCACGGAGAAGTGGTTTGGAGTTGCTGGAAAGAAATGATTTACAAGAAGGGTGCTCCATGAAGCATGCCGGTTGCGTCAAAAGCTCAGGCAAAGATGACATGTGCAATGCGATATGAGATCAGGTCAGAGCTTTGAAATCGAAAAGGAGTAAATTGAAAATCATAATTTTTTCGAGAAAATCCTGCTAGCCGAGTTAACCAATTTCATGCACTAGAGCAAGAGTGCCTCGAAAATGGTTTAAGCATGTGAAGTTTACTTTGAGAGGAACGAAAGTTTTGCAAACTCAATCAGATTTCCTTTCCCCGCTGGACACTCCATCTCCTTAATGTTACTAGTTCTTTTTGTGAGGACTCATAAATAATTCAGTCTGAATGTTCTTGCAGCTATATAATCATTGTTTTGCTTGAAATGTCATGACAGTTGTGCGTCAAGAAATGTAAAAATCAAAGCAAAAACTAGACCAACTCAATAGAAAGGAATAAACCGTTGTTGGGTGCTGTGCTAAAAAACTGTAAGTTTCTTTGTCTTAGAATACTTCAGTTTGCTATCCTGCAGTTGCAAGTACTGCTTTCAGTTATTCGTACACTTTCCTCTGTTCATTGCGTAGTCAGACTCAACCATACGACATGTAAGCACATGGCGAATTAATGCGGAGAACGAGAGAGCAGGCAAGCAAGCGAGTGAGTGATAATGGAGGGAGCTAGCGGGCGAATGCTTGGGTGAATAAACAAGCAAATCTAAGGTGAGGGACGACAGAACAAAGGGAAGAACACAGGGGAATGGACAGAAATACAAATGTTGGATGAAGTGAAATAGAGATTGAGTAAGCGTGTGGAGCATGAGGCAGGTGGAGGAAGGAAGTGGGTGATGGAAAAACTGATTAAACAACCGATCAACCGACTGACTGGGTAATTGACTGACTCATTGACCAGTGTCTGATTGCTGCTTTTCTTCGTAACTCCCTGCTTGCCCAACCTCCTGTCTGACTGCCTCATTTACTGACCAACTCACCTTGTAAGGTTCCGACTCGAGGCTGACTGTGAGTACGTCAAGAGTAAAGCCACGGCGTCTTCCTGAGTCATCAAAGGCCACGGTTCCCGTCAAGCCTTCAAACGCCACCTGCAACACAAACAGTCCACGTAAACTCCTCACGGTGGAGATGAATTCCGAATAAAGTCACTCAAAAACAAGGAGGGAAAGAAACTAAACGACTGCACCCTCTCGACATTCTAGAGTGACTGTGTCATTCCTGACTTTAGATTCCCAGTCTCTGTGTTTACACAGCATTGGACTAACATAGTATTAAGGGCGCATCTCCTCCTGACATTCAATGTATTGTTGGGCATGCCGGTAAAACTAGCTGAACGAAGTGCAACTTTTGTAAAAGATGCGTTAAAACACGTGTGGTGTTCGAATAAGTTTCTCATTAAAAAACTTTCAAACACCCCCGTGCATTACCGTTTCTGAAACTACTAATACAATTGCTGGTATTACATGCCCTAAATCTGATTTAAGGCTCTACTTCCCTGCACTTTGTGCGCTGAAACCTCTTTGGCAAGTGTCAGACTTCTACTAGAAGTTCTAGGGACAACAAGGAGTGTTTTTCTCTGCTACAGTAATGTCCCTTTCCAAGACTTCCGAGGTTCCTAGAGCTTCAAGTGTGATCTCTCTCTCTCTCTCTCTCTCTCTCTCTCTCTCTCTCTCTCGCTCTCTCTGTCTCTCTCTCTCTCTCTCTCTCCCCCTCTCTCTCTACCTCTCTCTCTCTCTCTCTCCCTCTCTCTCTCTCTCTCTCTCTCTGTGTGTGTGTGTATCGCTGTCTCTGTTTCACTTTCTCTCATTCACTCTCATCCGTTTTCTCTCTCTGAATGTCCGTCTCTTATTCTCTCTCTATCACGCATCTAAATCGCTCATGCCAAATCCTTGATCACGAACCAGTATTCTTCATTACGTACTGCATTGAACCTCATAGAACAATTGCATCTTCCGTGAATACAGTGCCTAAAAAATGACCCTCGTTCGGGTGTGCATACTTAATAGGAAGACTTGGCTGGCTAGCGATCTTGGTTGATTAATTCTCAGTAAATTCACAGTGATTCATACAAAGAATGACACAAGAATCTGACGAGTAATAAAAAGCAACGTAAAAACGCAGCCAATCAGATGTTGTATCCCGCCCGTTTGTGTTTCCCGCCACCGTGGTTGTCTTTCTCACCCATTCTCCTCGGACGATTCCACTAGTGTGGCCCCTTTATGGAAACCTTTTCTTCCCTTTTCATGTTCTTGCTTGTGTTCAATTGATATTGTGTAGGTTTTCAATGCTTTATCATTCTGTCTCAGCAACCGACTCATAGAGGATGCCAAATCTTCGAAATGGGACACCATCCTGATGAAGGATTGAACATTGAACCCCTGCTTCTGTTGTTCTACTTCTCTGGTGCCACTGCTGACCCTATGTGTCACGGTTCCTCTCATACTGCGTCATTCTGTTACTTCGGTCAACTCAGGACACCGCAGGATGAGCACCAACAGAAGCCACATCAGCACTTTTGAGATTCTACTCACTGCAGAAAGCAGAACCATTAATGCCTATACGTCGTGAGTTCCATGTGTCAAATCCACCGATAAGTGCACTTAAATGGTCGGTTTTTTTAGGTCTACCGGAAGACTTTGCCATTTGTTTTGAGAGGGAGAGAGGGAGGGAGGGAGGGAGGAAGGGAGAGGAGAGAGAGAGAGAGAGAGAGAGAGAGAGAGAGAGAGAGAGAGAGAGAGAGAGAGAGAGAGAGAGAGAGAACGAACGAACGAACTTTATTTTACAAGGATATTGAATTAGACAGTATTGCCTTTCTACTTTCAGCCCTTGAGGCAATATATTCAAATGTAGTAAGAGAGAGAGAGAGGGGGGGGGGGGGGCTGGGGAGGGGGAGGAAGAGAAGAGAGGATGAGGGTAAGAGGGGAGTGGGAGAGAGGATGGGAGAGAGAGAGAGAGAGAGAGAGAGAGAGAGAGAGAGAGAGAGAGAGAGTCAGTCTAATTATCGCAATAATTATACATGCATACTTTCTTAAACATACTAAAATGGGTAGATAGTGTACCAGAGAAACAAAATTCAAATATGGAACTTGACGTAACTACATTGACATATACATAAATAACAATTTTCTAAACATCCAAATGTTAAAAACAAATAACATACATGTAAGCCAAAGCCTCTTGATGTACACTCCCTCTCCTACTCCCCCACCCCCAATCAGCCGGAACCCCTCCAATAGTTTAGGCAGGGGTGGCCTAAAGTAAGCAGAGAGAGAGAGAGAGAGAGAGAGAGAGAGAGAGAGAGAGAGAGAGAGAGAGAGAAACAAAGTATTTGCGTGCAAACCCACCTCATCGCAATCGTAATTCTATCTTGCGAAATAATATGTGTAGTGTGTGTAATGTAAAGGGAAAACTCTCATATATACGCATGTTGCATTTTAATAGGCCATTGACAGAATCATTTCTAGACAAAACTCAATGAAATTGCTCATGCTGTTTACGTTTGTTGCTAACAGAGTATTACATTCGCTCTTTAAAAGCCGTCTTTTTAAAAATGCATGTTTTCAGCACGTTTTCAAACTGCCATGCATCATCAATAAATGCATCATGATCACTTTTGTACAATTTTAAAGATACTTCATTACACTTTGGGATGAAACAATACTTTGATAATCGCTAAAGGTATCGGGCCGTGTAGCGTGCAAAATAGTAACCCGTGCAAAACAGTAACCGGAAGTCATCGCAGAGTTATCTGCGAGGGACGTGCTGAGAATTCCACTCTAAAAAGAGACGGCACCCGCCACTCCGCCTGACTGACTTGGCACGCCCGGGGAGTTATGCTAAGATCCGGCCGCGTAAATATATCTGCGTTTTGTGACAAACGTCTTGCTCGGCGGTACTGTACTCCATGCACCTTAACGGTGCGCGTGATTCGGGTGTAATCTTAAGCTAAACGACGTTCCGAATGTTTCCGACTTCGACCATTTCAGCAGCGCCAATAAACGTCGTTTAGCTTAAGATTACACCCGAATCACGCGCACCGTTAAGGTGCATGGAGTACAGTACCGCCGAGAAAGACGTTTGTCACAAAACGCAGATATATTTACGCGGCCGGATCTTAGCATAACTCCCTGGGCGTGCCAAGTCAGTCAACGGTCGCGTTTTATAAAACCAGACTACAAACAGACTACAGGGAGGTGACTCCCATATTATTTCCGGCAGGGGAGACGGCTTTACACGGGGAAAAACTTTTTTGAACGCTACATCATGTGTTAAACTACACAAATGCACCAATACCTCGTAAAGCAACTAATGCGTCGTTTATCGGAATATATTCCATGCGAAGAACAGGTGCAGGAGCGGTAAATTGCATAAAGCACGTCCCTCGCAGATAACTCTGCGATGACTTCCGGTTACTGTTTTGCACGGGTTACTATTTTGCACGCTACAGGCCGTAACAGGTTGACGATCATCGTTCACATAGTCCCAAGAAAATGTGCTTCATTTTCGACCACAGACCTTCTCATCACAAGTTGTTTGTCGATGAACGGTCTATGTAAATGAGAAGGCGTACGCAAATTCCTGTACTCTAAATTCTAACCATTCAAGCGAAATATTGGTGACTGCATGTCTATTTCTTGTAAGGCACATAAACGGTCGCGTCCGTGCGAATGTGGCCCACATGGTGAGTTATCGCACATAAGCATTATTGGTGAACTGAACCACCTCACGTAAAGCAGCAGGGACGAGATACATTCACCAGTTACCACTCGAGATCAGTCTAGCTGGTGAATATTTATAAAAAAGAAGTCAAACGGGTCATTGAGAACCAGAGCTCGGGATGCGAGTGGCAGCATAGTCTTGTACTCCACCCAGTGGTCCAAGAGGCTCTCCACCTGCTCTTCTGTGAACAAACAACGATGGCTTCTGGTTGTACTCCACATCACTGTAGTTATCCATGTGTTGAGCTACTGGAGTGGACCCTGTAAGCTCTTCGATCATGGGCTCCAGCTAAGAGTGAGGGAATGACTTGCTTTTCGTTGTATGAAAGTACTTCATGCTATGGTTTGAATATTTTAATATTGTTTTTCGGGTCATTTCAACATCACTCTAATCAACTGCAAACATGATAAAAAAATGTGTTACATACCACCCGTTGTTATGCTGATGATGATGCGATTGGGTAAGAACCTATAAATGCGAATGTAGTTACTCTGACGTTGAGTCCAGTCTTTTGACTGGTCTACCGTGTCTGCTTCTTCAGGAGCTGTTTCACTTATTTGTTTGAAAATTACATGCAAACAACATATATCAGTGAATTGTTTCCAGTACGCATGTCAGTCTCTGTCTACAACATGATAGGGATCAAGAGAAGCTAAGGAGTTTTCAGAGTCCCAGTCATCACGATAATAGGAAACTATCTGAGGGTCAGCTTGTAATGGCCATTTTACTTCTTTAAAGCAATCGAAAATTTTCGTGATATCGATGCACAAACAAAATTGATGATACAACGCAAACAACCTGTAATTGTCCTTCCATTTGAATTTGATCGCCTCATAAGGTAGAGTCAATTGAAATGTCTTGGGAATTTTCCTTCGTGAGACGCAAAAACAAATCAGCCAGAGAATATCAAAGCGTTTGAACCAAGCGTAATTGTAACATTATGGATTGTGTTCCTCGAGACGCAGAATCTCAAGTATTTGAGATACTTGCCTTGCGCCAAATCAATTTAACCGTACCGGGTTAACGTGCGATTTGTGCAACATTTAGCTAACGATTTAAACGCAAACATGCCACATCAATAGTCACCCGATCACTGAGGAGAAAAAAGGGTTTTCCTCAAACACAATCAGTAGAGGTTCTAATCAGAAGCAGGGTGTAAAATTACAAAATCGTTCCTCGTAGAAAAACAAATCAGTTTGGTCAAGAAGAAAGACCAGAAAAAACTCGTCAATGAAGCCCGAGCAGATTCGAGCCGAGTAAATTGCATTTTCATTGAGGAAAGGTTGCTCAGTAATATGCTGCTCATGGGGTCAGCCACCCGGGTATGAAAGGGAGACTAGTTGGAGATAGGCGAGTGGAGATAGGGGGAGGACAGAACAGAGTTGGAAGGGGGTCATCTAATAAAAGAGCTCGCTTGGGATGAAAAACCTCCTGGCAAGAAGAGGACTGCGAGGAGCAGCCTGCCTGCAGGGAAGGCGCCATCTCCGAGTCTGGCACTGTCAGATCCTCGCGGCGTCGCCCGGGGCGTTCAATTAACTACCATCGATCCACTTCCGACAATTTGCTCTGTGTGCTCTAAACGGACCAGCCGCTTAGCAAACAGTCCCCGTGAAAAGAGGGTAATCGCGGCACTTCACAATCGCTTTGCCTTGAAATGGAGAGGCTTCTTGTCGTTTCACAGTCACACACTCGACAAAACGCCTGACCCGCGTCCATCTTCGATTTCGACTCCTCTTGCCACTCTCAACCGTCTCTCTCGCCCCTTCATCCCCCTCTTTATTTCTCGCCGTGAGCGCAAAAATATTGTTCCGGCGGTCGAGAGGAGAAACGCAAATTGTTCCAGGACGCACCCTCTTCAGAAGTATCGGCTTTCCATCGCTTTTTGCCCCCCTCATAATCACGATTGCATCAATATTTTCGCACGGCTCTTCGCTGTGTCGGACCTGGAGCAGATTGCCAATGAATTCGAGAGGCTCCGGGTCCACGGGTCTCTAGAGTCCAAGACGAGATGACGTACCGTCTGGGCCAAGTGGCAATATCATTGATTAGCTCTCACAACTGGGGCCCGCTCGTCTCCTCCATTTGACAAATGGGACAGGTGCAAGAGGTCTAGTATCTGTGGTCACCAGGACGAAAGACGCGAGTGGCCGCAAGGGAAGGAGGGACGTGACGCCAGCCATAAAAGGAGCAATGGTGTTGTGAACTCCAGGATGACTATGAACCAGCGCAGAGTCAATGTGGTCTCCGACGAGGATGTTTCGGCATCAAAATGAAGTGATAACTAAAAAGGTCATTCTGTGGACGATTGAGGTATCCTCTCTTCGGTAGAATGATCTTCAGTGATCATCACTGTTTCTGAAGACGTCGAAATTGATATTTTAAAATGCCACATAAAATTTTACTGCTCCGATTACCTTGAACTCGGTTCTGCTCTCATGGAAATTTAGTAGTCTTTAAAAATAAAGCATGCTAAAATAAGGGGTAAATCGGCGCCATATGGAATAACATGTGTCATATCTTATTCAGGAGTCTGAGGACAGAATTATAGAATAGATTATTTTACCTAAAATATTGTCTCATAAACTCCCAGATTCCCTTTCCAGACGCCGACAATATTGGATCAAACACTGCATAATTTTAAACGGATTTTAACATTTGCTGTCAGTGATCGATTATCTGAAATAAAAATCAGTTGTTTCTGAAGAAAGAGTGTGCCAGACATGTATCAGTAGGAACGAAATTCAGCTGGATCTATGCTCGTACATATCATTATTATAGATCAATATTTTGTACTACACAACAACAGCAACAAAAGTGACCATAAAATCGCAACAAGTGGTGTGAGAAGTAGGCCAAACAGTTGGTAGTATTTCACTCCTATTTTCTCCAACACCATTCTCCCTAATACCAGCT
>JAWQFJ010002206.1:20000-22500 GCA_034096865.1 Theodoxus fluviatilis | reverse complement strand
CTTCTCTCTACTTTCTAAGCACGCAGTCCTTCACCACCCACACAGGCCGGCCTGTCCGCAGTCATCCCAGGCCCTTCCCCCCTCTCCCTCTCCTTCTGCTGCAGCCTCCTCCCCCATCTCCGCCCCCCCCCCCCCCCCCCCCCCCCGCCCCCTCCTGCTCTCGTCACCCTGAACCACCATCAACTCTTTAGCCTTTCATCCTTTTCTTTCCCATTCCCCCTTTTTTTCCTCATTCCCCTTTCCTTCCGCCCCCACTTATCTACCGTGACTGTCACGCCCTTGTCAACTACTCGTGACCCCCTGCTCATGTCTGTGCGTGTCGCACCTGCCGTGTGACAGAAGATTCCGTCCTGACACTGCAACAGAGTGTAAAGGAGAAATCTTCCCACGCCTCCACAGTTCTCCAAGAGGCGTGTGTACAGTCTTTCAGACGTACTACTGGACACACGTTTGGATTGTGAAGTGCATTTGATTTGACACGTCAGTGGTGACTGGAGTCTTCCAGAACGAGGTCTCTCTTGGGTGGGATGTGTTTGTTGGATCAGGTCCAGAGGTTACCAACGCTTTTCTGGATACCACTATCCGTAAAACAGCACAACGTTGACTTTGTCCATCTTGGAGCGATGCATGGGCTCCTCGTCGATTTCCAGATGTCAGAGATCTTCAAGACTCATGTGGCACTATAGTGTGTTGATGTACGACTTGTAGAGCTTGAGAATGAAGAAACGCTGTGTAGAGACGTGCTGGTAATGGGATAGCATTGTTGTCATAGTTGGACATGATGAAATGTCATGCAAGGCAGGAACCGCTCAATGCATCATTCGGCTTTTCATGTGTGTTCGTTTACCTGTGTATTTGCTAACAATTGTGATTGATGAAAACAGTGTGCCAAGCTTTCTGTGCAACACAGGTTTGGGAAATGTTAATTAAATGCATCACCCATGCCTATAATTATCTCCAAATTGCCTCTGTGTCCACCATGCATGAGTCCTCATGGGAATGGATGGCGGGTGATTCACTCGTAATTAAATTCCGCCATCACTCACCTTTACCTGCATTCACATGTGTCGATGGCAAATAGACATTGTATACTTTCATGTGTGCTTATTAGTGTTTTGACACTTTCTCCTCATACCTGTCCGGACATGGTCTGCATCCACTAAGTTCAAGAAGCATGTGCATCATGGACATATGCAGAAACGTGTTCCTAGATTTTCTGTCGAAGTCGTAGAAACTATGCACTTTGGAAGTTATTCGAAGGGCACCAACATGGGTGTCTTACAAAGGAAATGATTCCGTATTTGATTCGAACGTCAAGCTGTGAGAGTGCTGTGACAATTGTTCTCCATGCCTTGAGAACGCTGTGATATCTCCTCGTGCTTTGTGCACCGTATAATACATTTTCTGTATAACCTATGAGGCTACATCACTGTTTCCACCGACCCGTGAATGACATCTTCCTGGAATTTACAGTGCTGAAGGTATCTGCCTGGATCATCAGACTGCTGTGAGAAATGTTATCCCTGTGTCTCCTGTCTACTGTGTAAGTTGGCCTCTAGAGGGTTACCGCAATTCCATTAGCAGACGTCACTGGACTGACCTCATCATCGTGGAGTTGAGCTTCATGTTTTCATAGCAAGAGCAGCATCAGCAAGGGAAGCAACGACAGCAAGGTAGGCTATCTCTCAGATTGTGGCATTGCCTCATTGTTCCTGCGTGACACAAAATCTGCTCCAAGCTTCATACGTTTTTCACATCTGGTGATACGGGTCTGCCTGTCACCTTTAGCTCATCTGGCTGTGTGGCTTGGTGCAGATGCAATCAGTGTCGATGAGCGGCTAGTGGAACTCAGTATGTGTCACATTGCTAGTGGTGGAGATCAGTATATTTGCACCGTTTGTAGCTCTGTGTGCTGTAGTTGCAGTTCAATTTTGACTGCATCGGTTGTAGCTGTGATTGTTTTCAATACCTCGGACAGCTCCCCAGTTGTAGCTCTGTCTGGCTGCTCAGCTCTAGTAGAAACCCTGCGTGCTCCGGTTTTAGGTCTTGTCTAGCCGCTTCGGGTGTATCTCTGATGCATACAGGTGTGTCTCAGTTTGACTATTCCATTGGTATCTTCGCTTGAAATTTCCTGCTGTGGCTTCGTCAGAATGATTCAGTTCCAGCTCTGACCGCTTTAGCAGTGGCTTTCATAGACCTGCAGTTGCAACTGTCTCTGCATCGCAACTGCAGCTCTAATTGATTACTTCAGCTTTAGCTCTCGACGTCTGCTCCTGTTGTGAAAGGTGGCTTCGGTTCTTTTCTGTCTGATTTTGAATCGTTCCTGCCCGACTGATTGCTTCAGTTGTCGCACCGTGCTTCCTCCAGTGTAACTCTGTACCTCGATTCAGAGACAGTTCTACGCCTGTTTGTTGCAAGAGTAGCTCTTTTTCTGTGTAATTTGCTTTAAATGTCTATGTCGTAGTTCGTGACATGATTCACTGTAACCAATGGACAGGAA
>JAWQFJ010002206.1:0-15000 GCA_034096865.1 Theodoxus fluviatilis | reverse complement strand
GACAGGGAGTTGGGAAGGAGCAGACAAGAAGGACTGAATAATAGTGACAGAAAGGATAGACGAGATGACAAATTCAAATTGCTAAAATGAAAACCGAAACTGACGAAAGGCGAAGTAAGCTTTTATTAATTTGAGCTTGATGAGATTGCATGAAGTTGACAATTTGCATATGGAGGCGGACTGCGGTCGAAGAAGACAAAAGAAAACTGGCAATTGCGAATGTGAAGGCAGCCTGCTGAAAATGCTACACCGAAGCAAGAGCGAGTGACCACTTTATTCTACAGTGAAGAGTCAGGCAGAATAGAAAAGAATAAATGCTGCTTCCGTTCTGTCAGAGAGTTGAGAGAGAGAGAGAGAGAGAGAGAGAGAGAGAGAGAGAGAGAGAGAGTTTAGACTTCAGACTTTTATTGCATAGGCAATCGGCCCGTCACAAGGGCACAGGCTTGTTATATCATTGTGATTGACTGGCTTACATGTTGACATTCTCGTTTCGCCTCCCTAGGGCATAATGAATGTACATGGCAACTTTTGGTATCCTTTCTACATTCTTGCCGTCAAGAAGAAAACCAGTGCTCCCACATTTGGCCGTTTCTAAATATGTTTATGGTAACATGTACTTCTGTCTAATGTCAACATACATCGGGCAATCTAACAAAAAGTGTATTTCGTTCTCAACACTATTTGTACAGAATGGACAATCCAAACGTATGTCCCTCTCATACCAACTGTTCACATTTAGCTCATTTATACCTAACCAAATTGTATGAATGAATCTAAAAATTTCTTAATTTTCAGCTCTTTGACATATTGATCTGTATTCATTGACTTTTTGAAAGATCTACAGGTCAAGAAACGATCACTGTCACTCAATTTTCCATGTCATTCTGCTGGAAACAATTTTTGTTTCAAGCTTTTAAGAAAACGTTTTTCGTTTTTGGTCCCGCTGCTGTTCCACACATATACAAGCTCTGCTTTACAGATTCATCCCAATTCACTCTACCTTGTAAGATGGAGTTCACCAACATTTGATAGAGGCTTGCTTGGGCAATCTATCGGCCGGCAGCTTACAAACTCTCAACCAGTGTATTTTATCATTAGGACGGTGGAACTAATGAATAAAGGATATCTTCCCATCTCTTCATAGATGAAGCAATTGGGAGTTCTGTTGTCTAGGATCATGAAGCGTTTGCAAGCAAAGAGGTGTGCCTTTTCTACAGCTTCATGCCGACCAGAACCCCATAGTTCAGATCCATAGATTAAGACAGGAAGAACTTCGGCATCAAACAGGTGAAAAAATACCGCAGTGTTCAAGTTTTGAACGCGATACATTAACTGTATAAGGGAAATAATCTTTTATTTTGCTTTTACACTCTGGTTTTCCAGGGTCACAGTGTGAGACAGCATTGTAGTAAAGAAGAACCCCAGATACTTGTATCTATTCACGATTTCGAACCTAGTTCCAATGAGTCCATCTTTCTCTTTGTGCCAAGAATCCTCCTTTCATGAAGACCACAATTTATGTCTTCTCTCTGTTTATACTCAGCTCTAACTGCCCGGATATGTTGTCTAAGCTATCCAGTTGATTCTGAAGTTCAACTGGTGTGGTGGATATCAAGGCCAAATCGTCAGCGAAATTGAGGGAGTAGATTTCGGGCCTATCAGGTACCAGCTGGATACCATGCCTACCTCTTACTCTGACATAATCCGCGACAACAGACATAAGGAGGGAAAACATGATCGGGGACTCTGTGGCACCTTGTCTTACGCCAGCAGGGCAAACAAAGAAGTCTGAAAGGATGGCGTTCCACTTCACACATGCTTCAGCCCGGGAGTAACTGGCTTGCAGCATTCTAATAAACTTTGTTGACACTCCTATTTTCCTTAAGATATACCATAGGCACGATCGGTTGACAGAATCGAATGCCTTTTGGTAATAAATAAATGCAACATACAATGTGCCACGCCTCCCTCCATACACATTTCTCAGTATCATTGCATACAAAGTGAACAATAATATGGTCAATGGTGGAATGCTCGGCACGAAATCCAGCTTGTTCAAGACATATTTTTCCATGGTCCTCTGCCCAATTTTGCAGTCGTGAGGATCGAAGTAAAAAGCTTGCCTATGATGTTTAGCGGTGAACTTCGTCTATTCCCAGTCTTAAAAACAGGGACTATCATGGGTCGATGCCATTCACTGGGGAAGCTTTGTTTTTCGTATAGCCTGCAGAATAATTTGGTAAGAAATGGTCTTATGTGGCTATAAATTAGTTTCAAGTACTCCCCTGGAATTTCATCTAAGCCCACATATTCCCCCGCTTTGAGTATCTACTGCCTGATCTACCTCTGCAGGATCTATGGCAGCATCAAGGTCTTCATCATTTTGGGTATCTCTCCAATTTTCCAAATTAGCTGTAGTAGTTTTGTGAAGTCAGTCCTTTTTGGAAAACCGTCTCAAAGTGATCTTTCCACGTTTCAAAGCTTGTCGTCACGTTCTGACGCTTGTTACGTCTCACCTTGTTGACTAGCGCCCAAAAGGATGCAGAATGTCTAATGTTCTTAACGATGGAATGGTTTAGTTTTCTGCAGTGCTCTTTCTTCTTATCACGTATCATTGCCTCGTATCTATTCCTATGTTGGATTTACTCTTCCTTGTCGGGAATGGAATTTGTCTTTCTGATCCTAACAAGAGTCCTTTTTGCATCTCGTTTGGCAAGCTGACGCTCTTCATCAAACCATTCCGTCTCGGGAGCCGGTCTTTTCCCCCATACCCTGTACTTTTTAATCATACAACACGCTGCTGAAAGCAGTGTATTTGTAAATGTAGACAGGGCCGTGTCTCCACATGTATCGATCATCTCGCTTGCTTGCTGTACTTTTCTCAGGAAGTTAGGGTCTTTAATATTGGTCGCGATCTCGTCCATTTTTGTTTACATCCCAAATTAGTTTTGAGATCATTTTATATTTAGGTATAGTCTCTTTCTTTTCATTCTCTAATCCTAATGTTATCTCAGGGACATATGATCAGAATATATTTGCCCACCTATCGTTAGTTGTATTGTACAGTATATTTGGCCAGCAGCAAAAAGACAATAATCAATTAAACTGTTCCCATGTTGGGATAAATAAGTGTATTTACCATTTTTAGCACCTTCCACACTACTGTTTAGTATGCATAGGTGATATGCATTGCATAAATCTATCAATATTTGACCGAAAGGATTCATTGTCCTGTCTTGATATTTTCGGGTTGTAAGATATTGATAGCAAGAGCACTCATCAATCTCGTTCAGTTCTTTTCCTCCTGTAAACTCAAGATCTTGAGTATCGGTATTTCCTGTTCTTGCATTGAAATCGCCGCAGATTAGGAACGTGCTATTGGGAAAAGTAATTTGTAGTTGGAGGATTTCTTCCTCGAGTAGCTGGATATTGCATTTGGTGACTTTATCGCTGTAGTAGGGAGAATCAACAAGTGGTACAAAGACACACAATAAGATGATGTCATATTAACTAGCAATATACAGCCGAGCGGCAAGTATACTGTCGCGGTTGCAAGGTGACTGGGTCACATGGCGTGACACGCAACTCTATACCAACATGACAACCCCGCCCGATCTCCGCCCATGGTGTGAGAGTTTTATGGCTGGTGAATGGAATACACAGTAATTGTCAAAATGCACGTTAAAAAGTTCTCACTTGTATGTGTCTCCAAGAAGCAACATACATGATAGGAGCTGATGCATTTAATAAAAACAGGTTCAGACAGTCTGGGATTGAGTCCTTCTACATTCCAGCATAGTACGCCTGTTGCATCATCCCACCATGGAAGTTGGTGGTCACAGGAGTGGGTCTCATCCTGCGCGGTTGAACCCCTAACTGGACCATTGCCTGAACTGTAAGTGGACGGGCCGTGGCCACACCGTCAAGCATCAGTTGAGTTTATCTCGGTGTCACTATGGGACTGCCGGACACCACAGCTTCGGAGCCGATGTGACGTGGATTGTGGTGTGTATATAAATAACCTTTATCACCATTGACTATCATATACTACTATCCACAAGGTTTTCATCCAAAACCCAGTCCCCATGTTTCTGCAACCATAAATAATATAAAAAGGGGAGAAACAACAACAAAAATAGACAACTGAGGAGTAAATTCAATTTCAATAATAAGTTTAATCAATAACACAGCCAAAAGAAAAGCCCAACCCAAAAAATGGCCACCCCCAAAACAATAACACACTCCGGGACCTCACGCGTGCCCAACGTAAACAATCGCTCGCCCCAATGGGCGGGGATTTACCGGCTTCTAAGAAGCGGCTCGGGCTCGGCCAATCACAGCAGCCGCTGAGGTTGACCTGGGCTCCGAGCCATAATTAGCNNNGTTCGGCTTAGATCGAAGCTTATGCTAAATGATAACACTTGAGAAAGAAAGAAAAATAAAGACATATATCAAAATCAGCGTTCCAAACTACCGGAGTTACCCCAAGAAAGCATCTTTTCAATATCAAACTGCTGTCTGAATACACTCATGCCAAGGCATGACACACATATCAAACTAAATCTGACCAGTCTACGCGGAAGGTAAGACAAATTACATTGTTTGTTGCTTTCTGAAACAGCTCGATGATGAATTGAAATTTGCTTCGTCCTGTTTGAATACCACGACTCAAAACGGGGGGAAAATGTCGATATGTAATACTTGTTTAACTAAAAAAATGTATATGCTACTCACTAGGGAAAATGTTATACCTGCAGGTCAGGGGCGGGTTTCAAAATAGGTAGTCGATCTTGGTTGCAAGATCTTGCTTCGCAGTAAGAGCTAGCTAAAAAAGAAACTACCCAACGTGACGAAGTAATGCGCATGCGTAGACGTCACGACAAGAGGTGAACTGGCCACATTTCAATGGCCGACGTGTTGCCGGTTCATTCAGAAAACGCTGTATTTCGAGATACTAGCAACCCATCCAAAGAAAATAGAAGCCATGCACAGCATTAATTTATCAAAGGTGTATGTTGAATGCATTAATAGATCGTGAAAACTCCTACAGTTTACACATCGAATGCAGGTCAACGCATCCACGACGAACTTTTGTCTCGAATCTTAAAAGCTAGGCACCTCTCAAGCTGCCTCGCTCAATCTACGCTCGTCTACGTAGATCTACCGAGATCTTCGCATTTTGAAACCCGCCCCAGGAACAGTGCTGAGTGGAGAGAGAGAGAGAGAGAGAGAGAGAGAGAGAGAGAGAGAGAGAGAGAATATAGCGAAATGCAAGGAATTCATGAACAACTGCAAGCAATGATCACATTTAATTAAACTGTACCGTTAGGCAAGCAATTTTTCGCCCTGAAATGCATCACGAATTGTAAATACAACATCGTGTATTATAAGCAGGTAATTATGATATTTCAAAATCTTCCAAATATGACAAACCACTTATTCCATTACATCCCTTCGCCCTGATGAGAACTACGTTTGATTTCACGTTTACGTATATGTACACTTACACAATTGGGAACCTCACACGTCACGTTCTCCGCAAATTTTCATGGGAATAATGTTCTATTTGAAGCTCAATAGTAACTTAAGAAATCTCCATCAATCAACCAATATCTACGTCTTATCTTTATCCATCCATCCATCACTACCGAGAACACCACTGGCCGAGAGTTCACAATAGGAGCAATCTAATCAACCATACTTTGAAACGCGCAAGGCTCTTGACACTCTTACCTCCCCCAGGGAGTCAGTGAGGACAGAGTCGAGTCGACACTAAACCCATGGTAGCATCAGTAGCTCAACTTCGATATCAGCTCGTTGACAGCATGAGCTTTCATACGACTCACGGTCAAAGTCACCTTGTACCCAATCCTCTCCAAACAGACAGAGGGACGACATCAAGTACCTGCCTGTCTGCACTCACAGTGATCGCCGAGATTATGTTGACTTCGGACACGTAAATCACTAGCAATTTCCCTGTCGCCTTTGACTCGGTTGTAACAACAGTAGCATTACATTCCCCGCAAGACCGGAATATTTAGTTCCTAGAGTAGTTAAAACTCAATGAGGAAGGGATGGAGGGATAATGATCGAGAGAATTAGATAGAGATAAAGAGAGATAGAGAGATAGAAAGAGAGAGAGAGAGGAAATGAGAAAAAGAGATAGATATATTCACATAGATGGATAGACGGACGGACGGACGGACGGACAAACAGACAACAGACATGTGGAAATTCTATAAGAGGACGAAACACCGCTTCTCTCTGTGTCTCTCTCGGTCTCTCTGTCTCTCTCTCTCTGTCTCTCTCTCTCTCTCTCTCTCTCTCTCTCTCTCTCTCTCTCTCTCTCTCTCACACACACACACACACACACACACACACACACACACAACTACCACCACCTCTACTACTATGTAATCCCTAACAGTCCAGTTTTTCAAGCGGAGGTTTGAGTTCTACGAGCAAAAACCCCGACAATCTCGGCCCGCAGTTCAATTTTCCATCACTTCTAAAAACTACGTCCACCACCCACGATCAACACCCATCACCATCCACTCTTACTGACTACTACCCACTTCTAAGCTCACCAATCGCGTCCACTATCCACAGTTAATGACTACTACCCACCATCCACATCCATTTCACCCACCCTCAACCCACATCACCTAATCACGTATTTCAATACCACCCACCACCCACCCTTCACACTTTCTGAGTAGCACCCACTACCTTGTCCCACCAATCACACCCAGTCCCGACACTTCATGACCACCAAGCACTACACGCACCTCCACTCACCACAACCACAAACCACACCATCCACCCACCCTGCTCCTCATCCACCCATCCATCTCCCCATCCACCCATCCCAATATCCACCCGCCACATCCAGTTCCCTTTACCTGACACCGAAGCAAGGCATGGTTTGGCGGCGGTTGTTCTGCAGGACACTAAAGCGGGTCATACGCGTGGAGAAGAGCTGGAGAAAGGCAGGCCGCTGCTCTGAGACTCGGGGTTCACTGCGGGCGGAGGCTGGGGAGTGCCTGGATTGCCGGTGCGAGTACCGTAGATGCAGCGTCAGATCCTCTGTGCGGAAGCGTCGCAGCACCATGCTGGACATCTCCCTGTGCGGAACTCCAGGGCGATCCGTCCTGGCGGAGAACTGGTGACGCAGGGAGCAATGCGAGTCAGGGTAATCTCAAGGAGTGGCTCTCACAAACTCGTCCCGTTCGAAATTGGAGGGGATCCATCAGACCTCTCGTGCCATCAAAGTGCGAGTGTTGCAGCACCCAAGCAGTCAAGAAAATCTGCGGAAGTTCCCAATAAAAGTTCGTTCCGTTCTTGATAGGGGTTTATACTTCAAAGCACACCCGCCATCAAAATGTAAGTGTCGCAGCACCCGTACCGTCTAGAAATCTGCGGAGGTTCCCCAGGGAGGTTCGTCCTTGTCGAGGTAGAGACAGATTTTTCAGAGTTTTCGCGCCGTTTCAGCATCTGTCATAGATCCCGAGTGAACTTCCACCGATTCAAGGCGTGCGTGAACACTTCGGAGCGATCACAACGAATCACACTACGCGCATATGGAGCTGTCCTTGAAATGAGCTTCAACTGATGGAGAGCTCCTCCACTGATTTTCCTATGGCTATGCGTGAGTTCCTGAATGAGATGATCTGTGATGAGTTCACGCTGCAGTAGAAAAAAGTGCGTCCGTACTGACGTCCCTGAGTCAATTCTTAGTTCATCGTAGCAACAGGCTATGTCGAGAACGTTCTCAATGCAATATCGTTTACGACAAGCAGTTCAAACCACTATGATGTAAATACAATTTCGGTGAAATCATCAATAAATAAAATATCCTGATTTATCAGTCCACATCGACGAAAATTCTTTGAAGTAGTTAAGTGAATGACACTTCACTTTGTGTATCCCAACGTTTTGTTTTATAAATCGTCCACCCCAAAAAGAAAAGAGATTGAACTCATCAGTGGAGTTTCCTTTCCTTTTTTTCTTCATGTGAACCATGCACACTATTGTGCATGCCGCCATGAAAGACTTATGAAAAAGATCGAGATAGGAAGACTCAAGGCTGAGGCATTGGCAACAGGAACAGAGGTTTTCTTGCCGCACACTCCAGACACCACTGCCAACAATAAGTCAGCAGACAATGATCCGAATCTCCCAGTTGTCGAAAACGTTCACTGTAGGGACAACAGGTGACCTCCTGCCCCATAAAAGCCTGCCAGTCGATCAGTTTCCTTTGAAATCCATATCGCCTTCAACACACTGAATTTCTGTCGTGAACACGCAGTATGGGAAAGCCTGGTCCTGGTATCATGGAGCAGAAACATACGTTATCCCTTCCGCTTCACAGACAATAATCACAAAGTCCACGACGAAACATTCGCTAATAATGAGCACAGAAAAAGTCGTCTTCCCTCGCCGTGAGTGGTGCGGCCAGAGGAGGCAGAAAACTTGGGTTCCCGGTGTGACCGGAACTCTGTCGGGGTCCTATGAACTCGACCAGGGGCTGTGTGAAGTGTCTCCATGTTGCATGAAGCGGCTCGGCCACGCTCACTGCCTCCGGTGTTCGAAAACGGATCGAGGTCCCATGCTCTGGAAGTGCTTAGTGTTCCAGGCCCGAGTCTATTGTAGCTTGATCCAAAGCGACCTTACTTTAGCCTGACTGGCTACCGGCTAATGCCTTGTCCACGTGAGCTACTGGGACTGTGGCAGTGGCGTGCGGGTAGGCATGCATTCATTGCGAGCCATTGTGCTGCCTTGGTGGCTAAGCACATTGTCTCAAGCCCCTCTGCAAGTCCTATTGATCGCCGCATGGCGATCCTTCCACCCAAGCCTGGCGGGCCATGGGTCAGGTCGTAGCCACGGCTTCCTGCCAATCGCCGCCTTTTCTCCCGTGCGGCCCGCCCTCCTAAACCTTCCCTGTGGCAACAGTAAACCACTGCTGGTCGCTCGGTACTAGACTGCCATCGCAGGCACGGTCTTCAAGTCAACACGACATGATTTCTAGTCTTTCTCTGTCGCCAGACCTCCGCATGGCATGACACACCACGTGGGCTGAGCCGATGACAGCTCGCGGCATGTGGTAACAGAAGCGGCTTGTTCCTATTAGGACTGGGATCTTTTTCGTCAACACGCCCGTTTTTAGTGGGCTGTGGCCTTGCACGAAACTTATGAAAAAACTTTTAAAGAGTTTTAATTTCTCGCTAAAAGTAGACTGAGAGGTATCCAGAACATCCCGTAGTAAAGCTAGATATATAAATCTCAAGGCAACTGAGATTAATTTAATCTGCTTTTATCCCCGGTGATCGGTAAATGGTAAATCTGCTTTCTTGTTCATCGACAAACTCAATCTTGAAGGGCACAGAGCTCTTCCGATGAGACATGAAGGTATTGAGTTTGTAACATAAGACTACTTCAAGTAGCCAAGCTGCAACAACAAAACAAGTCGTATCAGTTCAGGAGCCTCGAGACGACAGAGCTCTGCCGCTGGAAAACAGCAGCGTGCGTCTCTCTCGGTTAAAAATGTCAAGACAATCACTAGTTTCTTGGAATTAGAAATAGTATGGCTTCAACATCTTGCACGTAATGAAATATTCAGGAGTCTTGAGATGAGAGATCACTGCTGCTGGAAAACAGTCTCATGCGTCTATCTTGGTAACAATTTCCGGACAACCACTTGTCTCTTAGAATCAGAGAGGGCACAGCTTCAATATATTGCACGTAATGAAAGATTCACGAAAGAACATACTTGAACAATGTTATTTTCCTCTCCTAGACTTATGTCCTCAATCAGGTCGGTTCAAGAGAAAAAAAGGGAAGCCGCAGTAATGCAATTAGATGTAAGCAACAAGAACTTATTGGTGGTATATGTTGAACGCAAATGATAGATGAGATGACGTGGTTTCTCAAACACTGCTTTGCAATGCACGAAAAATAAAAACGTCTGTGTTCATAAACAGCACAGTAAAGTCTTCCAACTTGACTCAGATGTCGATGTCTTTAGTAATTTCCTCCACATGGTATTCTGTGTAATCCAAGTAGTGCACGTAGGCCTACTCAAACTGCGAGGCACTGTTTGTAACAACGGATGGAAGACTAGAAAGCAGTAAAATCTAACCACTGCAGATGTCGAGATTCACAGTCGTAATTATGTCCACTCCTGTTAAATGTCATGCCGTTGTTTGCTGAAGAACTCCACAAAAAGCGCCTGGCTCTATGTTTCCTTCGGGGTTTAAGAAACAGTTTCGAAATCTCCAGTGTTACACAAGTCGTGCTGTATTCTGCAATATGTTCAAGAGCTACTTCTCCTGCACGACCTCTCGCTCTTGCTTGGGGAAAACAGGAGAGCAGTTCAGTGCAGCTTTATTTCTTCAAGTCTGTACTCTCTACAGGAGGAAAACGTCGCAATGAAGTACCTCAGCGCATCTTGGAATGTATCGGCCAGTTTGGCTACTTCAGGACGTGGCGAGTCCGAAGTGAGATCTTCGTGCAGAGACACCCGAGGACACGAGAGCTGTCAGCTGGAGACTGGCAGACTGAGGGATCTGCCGGTGGAGCAGCCTGGAGTCGAAATGGACTGTCGCGTGGGGACCTCGCTCTTGAGTTATCACCTGTCTGAGAGGGACGCATTAGGCAGAACTTACAGCCGTGTGCGATTGCCGTGCGTGGTCTCCTTTCAAACCGCTATCGCTTATCTCCACAGGCTACCATTCAGTCCAGCTCTCGGCCCTGGGACGGGTGCAGACCCGATCGGGGTCGGTCCAGGTGAGATTATCTCCAGAGGGAGCCGCAGCCCGCTCCAAACCATAGGCCCGTGGTTGAGTCAATGGAACGAAATCAATTATCCCCAGTCGTGGCGGCGTGAGTATGTGTTTGGGTCTCAACGACGGGTTTAACAGTCTCAACACCAGCCTCACCTCACCCTGGACCCCATTCAAGACGGCTTTTCTTCAGTCTGCGAGTCTGGTTGAATACTGTTTCCAGTTGGTTTCCTTGGTTCAAAGCATGTTTCGACGCGTAAAGCTCCGACAGTGTCAGTGAGCGTTAGATGACGGGGATTACAAGCGACTCGGCTCTAATACTCCTTATTCAGATTTCAACGGCATTTTATGCCTGTGGATTTTGGATGAAAAGAGGGCCATCAAGTAGTCGGCATTCATGGGTAGAGCCATTCCTTTTCTCATACGCAGAGTAGGCCGGTAAACCCGATCGTCACAGCAAGCCCAATAGGCTGTGATTGAAATGATAGCAGGTATTCCATGGTCTTCTAAAATGATGTGTGAGCACATTATATTATCAAAGCGATCGTCGGTGGAAATCTTGACTAAGTATTTGCTCTTAACCACCGATCTGATGACGAGCAAATCTGACGTGCACGATAACACAAAGGCTGTGAGTATGACATCGGTCATGTAACTATTAAACATTTTCATTCAGTCTTTGACATCTCTATAGAACTGTGCTCGAATGAAGAGCCGTCGACCATTATTAAGCGTTTGTGCATGGTGTGTAACAGCTGAATGTCAATGGTCACTTTGGCAACGCAGAGTCGTGGCAATGTGCAAAGTGTAATCTTCGCGCAGGCCAACAGCAAATCAGAAAACGATGTATCTTAGCAGAGTCTCCCCACAATCAGCTGGCTGACTGGAGACGTGGGCAGTGAAACACTCAGCTGAATAGCAAAGTCCCACCACATGCTGGTCAGTTCTTTCCCACATTTTTAATTGCCCAGTCATCCATCGCGATTGTGCAATGGAAGGACGACTAAATAAACAGAGAGGTTTTGTTCCTGGTATCACACCACTGTGCCGCGAAATGGCTATGCAATGAATGCAGATATTAGGCCCTTAGCTATACGATAACATTCTGGGCAATAACTCCACTTGTAGAGTCTCTGTGCAGGGATTAAAATTGCACGAGCGTGCACAACAAGTGAGGCGACTTCAACAGATGTACCATTCCAGCCACGTAAACATGGTTTTACTCTTCCATGCTTCAGGAGGATGGATTATCAAAAACTTAATAAGAAGACAACAGAGCAGTAAGCTAAAATGACCAGCGAATTCACAGTGTCAAAGAAAAACGAAGGAATAAATGTAAATTTTAGAAAAGATGTATTTGTGATAACAACACAGCACTCTTGCATTGTGGCATTTGTCTGTTGTTCACTCCGATGGTCGTATGAACGATACGTATCGAAACACGAGTGACTCTTTCCGCTCACTTAGTCAAGTCCGCCTACATACACACCCTCAATCCTTCCCCGAGAAACGCATCCACCATCCAGGAAGAGACCTTGATCGAAAACTCCCTGACTTTACCCAGGACACAGACTAACGCATGGACTGTAATCGGTCTTTGCTCAGTGGACTGTCGTAATCAATCCCTGCGTTCCGTTGAGCTCTGCTTCATCTCTGCTACGATGTAGCAGGCTCAGGAGTTTCGATTGGTCGGTTTCTTTAATTACTTAAAAAGCACGTTACCATTAAAAGTAAAGGCTTTTGGAGGCCCTCTTTGGATACATGAATCCCCAAAATGATTTCACATTCAATTATATCTCTCTTGATCGAAGAGACAACTTTATAAAAGCATTAGGGTCGAAAATCCATTAATAACAAAGGGAGATAAGCATCACCAGTCATAAAGGAAGGTCAAGGAAATCACAAAATGTGTGTCGTCTGCTGCTACATTGCACTTGCAGGCACGGGTATAAATACCGACGTTTATTACATATATCAAACCAAGACATACAATCCACTCTGCCACGGTGATGAGAGAACGAAAACATTAATTTCTTCAAAATTCGAAAGCAATCGGCACGTTTGCCACTTCCATGATATGTAAACTCTGTTGTTCGAAGCATGTTTACTGTGCAAGTCCGTGGAGTGACTTCTAATTAGTTCTGTTTAGTACGAGCCAATCAAATGCGGCTACGGGTTCTATAGTTTCATCGTTTGCTAGGCACAGCAAGTGGCGCACTCTAGTGTGAAGCAGTTAGAGCGCCTTCTGAGATGATCTAGCTGCTGCGCGACCTCGACAGGAAGTTGACCTCTGCCACTGGGTGCAACGTCACCAAAGATTGTGTATGAATGATTTTCGACCCTAATGCTGTTATCAAGTCGTTTCTTCGATGAAGAGTGATAAATTCGAGTGTGAAATAATATTGGGGATTCGTGTATTCAAAGAGGGTCTCCAAAACCCTATACTTTTAATGATAATGTGCTTTTAACGTTATTAAATAAAACCAACCAATCAAAACTCTTGAGGCTGCTACATCGTAGCAGAGATGAAGCAGAGTGCAACGGAACGCAGGGTCTGTCACCGTTTGGTCACGTGATATAACAAATGCATACCATTTACGTGTAAACTACGTCATTCGTGACGGTAATGGTGAATTCGGGGGGAAGTTTACTAGCTTTCTTAAAATACCATTAAGACCATCGTAAAATAAATGGCATGCATAATATTTGAGAAGTATATGTTGCACTCTTCTCTGCAATATCTTGATGTACGGGGGTTCTCCTGGCTTGCGCTAGGAAGTCACAGTGACAGACTCCGGTGGTCGTTTCCAACGAACTTTATTCACACACTGATCGACTACAGTGGTGAAAATCCGCCAACAGCGATAATCGTCGCACTACGTCGCAGCTTCACTCTGCTTACAGTACCGCAGAGGCTCGCTAGCACACAGCAGAAACTCGCTCTGTACAGGGTCAAAGCTCTCACCTTTAACTCTGTCGTATCTGCTGCTCTCCTCTCTCACTCGCTTTCGCTCCTTATATACCTTTACACAATTTCTAGAAACTACCAGTGCGATGTCGAACACACTCCCACATTCCTAACTGCGACGCGACAGAACTACTGTGTCACAACAAGCTAATATTAGCCTAACTCGGTCGCGCGCGGGTCAAGGCCGTGACCTGACCGATACACAACAATCAACTGCGCCTGCGACGGTGCCAGAAGGTTCGAGAAAACGTCACAACATAGCTCCTCCCCTAAAGACCGAAACGACCTCGTCGGTCTCACTACATATACGACTCCATCACTAAATTTACAAAACACCATAGACTAACACCTCAAAAATACACAACAACATTATCATCAACAGCAACAACAAAATACCGGGAAAGAGTCAAGCTGCAGTCCAGGTAGTCCAAAAATTATGAAATGAGTGGCATAGATGCAGAAACCTGACACGTGGGCGAAAGCTTCCTTGCGGTAGCATCTGCCCAGTCCATGGGGTCAATGTCTGCAAGACCACTGTCCATTCTGTCACTGAAAATAAAGAACTCCTCACAGGAAGCGAGAGGGCCGCATCACACGCCGCTCTCGCCACGTATATGTCTGTACATAATCAGGGGTCGCTCCATCCACGCTCTCGTCTTCCGAGGAAGGTCCTGGTACAGTGTCTCTCTCTGTGGCTCGTCGTCGACCGGGTCAGGGTGACGTCGTGGCGACTGCCACCAGTCCGGCGGTAGTTCTCCCTGGTACTTCCAGAGACGGGCACGGTTCACGTAACGTCCTCTCTGTGGCCGGGCAAGCTTGTTGGTGCATCCCTTCTCAGTCCGTGGGTTGGAGTACCACGGTGCAGTGCCATTAGGAGAGATCTGGTGATAGGCCTTGCGGTCGTAACCAGTCTGCATTCCGTCCACGCTCCGCTGCAGGTGTGTCCTTGCGGACTTTCCCACTGCCTGCAGCACACCCTGGAGCGGTTCCACACCCTGGGGCACGTCACGGGGGGTATCCACCAATGGCCTGGCGACCACTGCAGAACTGTCAGTCTTGCTAGAGCCACTACGGCGACTGTGGGGTCTTGTCTGTGAGGCACAGATGGCACAGCGCCGGCACAAGTTGCGAACGGACTTGTGTCGACCAATCCAAAAGTACCGCTCACAGACGCGTCGGTACGTCTTCTGCCTTCCGAGGTGGCCAGCTGCTGGGTCATCGTGTACCTGTCTCAGCGCTTCCTCTTGCATG
>JAWQFJ010002205.1:56700-61700 GCA_034096865.1 Theodoxus fluviatilis | reverse complement strand
AAATTACATGTAAAATTTCCCCTTTTTTCACGTCTTGCAACAATAATTTAGCTCCTTGTATTATGTTGGCACTAGAGTCTGGATACTTACATTCAGCCACGTGTGTGTGCATGCTCGTTTGGAAACGCGCGCGCGCACACACTCACATGCGCATCTACACACACATTCACATACCTGTACATTTGTCATTCCTTTCATACAACTGTATTCTGTTGTTGCATATTACTTGATGGACAAAGCTCCTCTGTTATTCGCTTTAAGTGTATCGCCGATTTGTACCCATCATCTCTGGTAAAAAGGCAGTGATCGGCGCTAAAATGTTTACTTCTTTATGGACATTGTTATTTCTCATATTAGCAGAGTTCGCAATTTGAACGCGTAATGTATGTACATAGCCACATCTATATTTCTTTGACATTCTTTTCCATCCATTAAATGCTTTAGCTGAGAGTGTGAAGACAGTTCCATGTGTTTGGCAATATGTTTTCTCTCAGCTCTTTATATCTGTCATAATATAGGATAAAGTGCTTTCCATCCTCTATTCTCTCTTTACAGGATGGACGTGCATTATTTTCGCTTTGATTCTTTGCATAGCGCTTATTCGTGCCAAGTGAGTTGAGACTCATTCTAAATCGGATGAAGGCTGAACTTCTTAATAGTAACATCGTTGAGATATCTTTCACATATGATCCTACTTTTGTATGATCTGTAGAATACAAACCTCTCCCTTCCATTGATTTTTGTTGCCCATTCCTGATGGTAAACGTCTCGTAATCTCTGTGTTAGATTTCGTAAGAAAGCCTTCTCATTTGATGGTCCACCATTTTCCCAAAAGTACGCAAAGCCCAGCGTGGATAGACACTCGTCTACATCTTTTACCCAGTTCCAATGCTTTAATGTAGATGGTCTTTGCGACATCAAAAAGGCCTGCTTTGTGAGTCTGTCTATCGACATTTTATATAACATTAGCCAGCATTTCACATATTTCATTATCGCATCTATATATAATGGGTGCCTTCCTGTCTCACCATATACCGAGCTATTTGGTGATCTGGCATCTGCACTGAGCAATCTTTTACAGGCAAAAAGGTGTGCCTTTTCCACAGTCTCTCGATTAATCAGGCCCCATACTTCTGCTCCATAAAGTAGGGCTGTTTTCACTTGGGAGTCGTAAAGCTTAAGATACACAGTAGTATTGTCATAAGCCGCCCATTTTGCTTTAGACCTATAGACTCGTGAAAATTATTCGTTCTCATTCATTCACTCCCATGCTGAATAGAGACACGGAGAGGTATTTAATTTCTAATGTCTTTAATTTCATGGATTCTAGATGGAATAGTCATGCATTAAGAATAAACTTAGTCAAAGATGATAATATTAGAATACCAGGCAGCACTATTTCCCTATGAGCACGATGACAGTTTCAATTCGCTATGAGTCTCTCAGTTCTTATAACGCAGTCAGTTCCAAAGTTCACGACGAAAGAGATTGTCAGAGTTCATCATACACAAAGGGGTGGTAGGGACAGGGAAAGGGAAAGGTCAGGTCTACTCATCCAGTGTCTCTGGCACCGTGGTAGATATCAGGACTCGAGCTGATGACATCTCAGTCTGGTGGAAGGGTCTGTTCGGTCTTGAAAAGAGACGTCGCCTGTCACCGCTAGGCGCTATAGCGGGAGGTGGCCACGTCTCACCCACACGAGACTTTGGCGGCGACTGGCCTCTCGCTACTCCAGGCCTGCTGCCCAATAGCAGTGTTTGGCTTCCTGGCACCACGGTGACCTCCTGGAGCCTGAGACTGGGAGAGGACAAGAGTTCTCATTTTACTGGACACCCTCGGCAACACCAATGCTTATCGAGTTCGTTAACACCTCATTTGTCTCACCAACCACCCGCAGCCCGTCCTGTTGCTTTAGTTATCCACTTGGATTTCCTTCCGAGGGATATGCCCCTCCATCACAAGTCGGTGCCACACACGTAGGTCATAACAGTATTCAAGGTCTGTAAGCGCCTTATGGTTTGTAGTAACTGCACAGTCTTTTGCTTTGCCTTCACTGCCTGACTTACTAGTGCTGAATTGATGGACAGCTTTGTTGTAAAGGTAAAACCAAGTTACCTGTATGAATTTACGATTTCTAATTCTGTATCATTTCATAGCATTGACTTTAGTTTTGTCTACATTAATACAGAGACCTAGCTTACTGGATACTAGGGCCAGATTGCTTATTTGGCACTGGAGACCCAGGAGAGGGCAAGAGAGATGGAGGGAGAGAGAGAGAGAGAGAGAGAGAGAGAGAGAGAGTGTGCGTGCGTGTGTGTGTATTGTGTGTACACGCGCGTGTCAGTGCGTACGTGTATATGTATGTTTGTGTATTTGTTTGCGCTTGTGTGCGTGTGTGCATGCATGTTTTTAACCAACGAACATTCTGTCTTTGTCGTGTGAGTCCAGTACTCGAAAAAGCCCGTTTTCACTATCTATGTTGTATCTGCCCCTGGCCCTTATTTCCACTGGCATTCTGAAGTTGTGTTACCGTCTGGACGAGATTGATGAACATTTGAAATACGGGCAAGGCGGTGGAGACCCGAAATAAGCATCCTGTGTCAACTAAGAGCTCTTCCGTGTGTTCTGTGTTTCACGCGAATGAAATGGATTTAATCTGGTCAAAAAAATGTATCGTTGCTTATATTTTGTTCCCACAGCCACAAAGGTTGGTTGTATTTTGCCTCTTCTCACAAATCTGAAACAATTCTCAATGGTTGTGAAACCCCCCACAATGCTTTCAGGTACTAGCGCCTTGTATGATGTATACTTGCGTACAGTATACGTGTATGTGTGTACGAATCAACAGTTTTGTATCGCCATACTGTATGCATGTATGTGTGTGTGTGTGTGTGTGTGTGTGTGTGTGTGTGTACATACGTGCCTTCTTGGTGTGTACAGGACGGCAGATGTGCTACACGTGCAGCTACAACCAGAATCCCTTGGAGCAAGGTATCGACTGCGTCAGATCGCCAGGGGACTGGAGAAGCGGCCATCCCCGGATGAAATGCGAGTTCCGGTGCATCATCACCAGCATCTGGAACAAGAGTAAGCTCCCCCTCGGGCCAAACAACCACGCTCACAAAACAAACCTTGTCATACCGATGTATTTGCTTTCTGAGATAGGATGTTCAGACGTCTTTTCAAAGAGAATTTAAAGGAAATTAAATGAACTGAATGAAGTTTATTTAACAAGGAACAGTCATAAATTAGGCTTGACTGCTTGTCTTGCATTCAGCCCTTGGTAAAGTAAACCACACACCTAATCGCCCACTCGCGCCATTCTAAAAAGCAACACGATAACAATTAGTCATAAAATAAGTGTCATCACCACCACTATCTTGATGGTCATGATCATTGCGTTGCCCCCGTCCTCAAAATCTTCATCATTGCCACCATCGCTTTTGTCGTTGTGACCACCAGTGTTGTTGTCTCTACTGTCGTTGCTACTACCGTCGCTGTTGCCGTTGTTCTTTCACGTCCCACCCTTCCTCCGCAGAGTCTGGCAACGCCACCTACATGTTCCGTGGCTGCAGCGGCTCCCACGACGTGGGTAAGGATCAGTGCATGGAGTCGGAACTGGAGTACCACTGCAGCTGGTCCTGCGCTGACGAGCACTACTGCAACGTCGGCAAAGGCAGGGTGGCGATGGAGGAGCTGGACCCGGATGGCGCAGCCACGCTTGCTGCTGGACTGTTGATGCCCTTGCTGCTTCCTTTCGTTGCCATGGTGATCGTGAATACAAATGCGCGATGCTGGTGACGAGTGGCATCGCAACCAACTTTCTGCTACGTCTGGCAGTCTATGATCACGTGGACAACTCCAGACTGATAAATATGTATAGAATCTCTAAATGCCGGGTCATTTATGGTCCGTACACAATTTCAGGCTTTAAAGCGGTCCCGGAGTGACAATGTTTCACCACGTTTCACATTGCTGAAGTGAAGGTATTTGATCGAAGTGCTGCAAAGAGCGGCATTTTAACCCGACTGAATCAGCAAATGACCCGTGTGCAGAGAGTCACATGGTGATTGGTCCGAAGCTGTGGAGGTGGGCGGAGCCACGGAAAGACAAATGATATTTCTACGCTGGACATGGATCTCATGTCCCTGGTAGATCGGTATTGTGACGCTTCAATATGAATGCAAAGGGTGGGAGAATGGATTACGAAGATGGACTCAGCTGCAACATCTTTAATTTGTGTGGACTTGTAGGTGCATTCCACTGTGATAGCGTGAGGTAAAAACATTAACAAACATGCAAACAAGCAAAGCTCTATTAACGTGCATTACGTAAATTCGTCCTTGATGTGCTCTATATCAGACATGTGAAATTAATTTTTTGGAAGGTTGAAATAAGAAACGACCTTACATGAAACATGAAGAACAATTCTGAAAAGTGCGCCTATCTTAATTTGAGTTTCACTGTGGAGCCTTTAACTAAACGTTTGTAGATTTTAATATGAACTTTCCCGGTACCATGTTTACGAAGTCTGTCTTATACTCGTAGTTATCGCTTCATTTGGAAACTGTGTCATGGATGTCTCGGGTTTGAGTACTGACGTGCCTTCTACTTTTCTGTGATAAAGGTCTTCAAGAATGATGTTATGTTCTCTGTGTCTTGATATTTTGCGATGTATTCAGACAACGAAACATAATAATTTCACTAAAATCGTCATGGACGTTAACATGATTTGCAACATGTCCATATGTATTGCCACCATGATGTGTCCAATTACATCACCATGCTGATTATATTTGCGTCATCAAGCTTCACACCGCTCCATTTCTTTCCCCCATCTGTTCCACAATAACACAGCAGCTGCGCCTACACAAAGTAATGTTGCCTTTCAGGATGTTTTTAATTGCAGGATCGTCACCCACAGCGGCAAAACATTATGGATTTTCCCATTCTCTGATGATTTCTCCCACATTCTTGTGGAGCGTAGATGCTGCTGACAA
>JAWQFJ010002205.1:46700-51700 GCA_034096865.1 Theodoxus fluviatilis | reverse complement strand
TCTTCTGGAATGATTTCAAGAGATCTTACACTTCTCTCTTCACTCATGCTGTCCTCTCGGTGGATACTGTGCTTGTTTATCAAGACGGACGCTCTTTCTTCTGTAACTGCGTCGTCGATGACTTCATCGTGTTGACTGACACTGTTTTCTTCTTGAGATGAAGAGCAATGCTTTTCTTCTTGGGAGGAGGTAGAAATCTGAGTTGGCTCCACACTACCGAGCGAATCCTGGGGGTGGTCACCATCAAAACTCTTGTTTTGAACTTTTCGAGAATCTTCTCCAGTCGACTCGTTTTGCACACCATGTCTCTTACTTCTGGTCTTGCCATGGTCGGGATCTGTGGCCAGCAGTAATGCGTCCTCGCGCTGCTCGAGCTTTCCTTTGTGTTCGTGCGTAGAGGTGTTGATTCGCAGGGGTTCGTTCTTCTGGTTACCGCTGTCTGTGCGTGTTGCTCCATTGATGGTATTGCTTTGTCGTGGTTCCAGGGCTCGGCTTGGTGAATCCTGTGAGTCTTGTTGTGACGAGACTGCCGTGGCTTTCTCGCAGTGTGTTGCATGTGTGTCTATCTGATGAGGCTGGACATGAGCAGAGGATTCACAGAGCATGTCTGTGTTTGAATTGGCAAAGTTCGAGTCTTCGCTTTCGTGTACAAGAGATTCACTCGATTCCTCTCCCTTTGCGGTGTTGTTGGCGGCGCTTCGTTTGTTTTCATGTTTGATGACGTCCGTTGCAGCGGGTAGATCACTGGCTTTATGAGCAGCAGATGAAGAATCGACAACTGGAACAGAGTTGTCGGGGAACTTCTCGGGCGAACCTTCATTCAAGGGGTTGGTTTCACATGAACTTGTTCCATCACGCGTCTCGATGTGTTTGCCGTCCTTCCTCATTTCCATTGTGCCAGCGTACCTTTCTTTGCTCACCTGCCTAGCGATATCGTTGTACACGTTCCCATTTGAAGATGGCTGACACTCTTCTGCAGATGTTCCAGTGCTCACTCTGTCCAAGAGACTTCCACCACGGGTAGTCACCTCCACTCGTGCTGCATCATCATGTCTCGCAATTACTGGTACGTTGTTGGATTTTGGGGCTGAAACTCTGGAATCCTCTTTTAGATGCTCCCTATTTGGCTGGACATCTTCCCCGCTAGGTTTAGCACCTTGTTGTGTCCATGCATGCTCCTCTCGGATCGACGTCGAACGAACAGCTCTGGACGAATACGTCTCCCGCAGAGAGGAGCTTCCGCTCGGGCGTGTAGCTTCCTGGAGTTCATTGTTTTGCGAGGTCAGCGACCAAACGTCACTTCCGCTGAGTGCGCTGACGTCACGGGAGAAAGGAGTCAAAGGCCGGGTGACGTCACGCTGCATGCGATGCTGTACGAGAGTTATGGTGGACTTGGTGCGGCTGATGTCGCTCAGCAGAGTGCTGCTCAGGTCCCGCTCTTCCTTCACCGCCATCTTGTACTCGCGTACCAAAGCAGCTAAATCTTGCATCCGTTCAGGAGTCGAGTGTTGGGTTGACTCACTTCTCTGTAAAGAAAGACAGGAATCAAGGCATGCCATGTTGTACCAATACAGTGGCATTATATCAAAGAGAGCCTTGCAGCTTATTCTTCTCGTCAGAAAGCAAATCATGGATAAGACTACGTGCGTCAGATGGTTTTTTCCCCTACTACAACAGCTATCATGCTAAATGAAAAAAATATAATCCAAGTGGGTGTATTGAAATATCACAGTGTTACTCAAAAAGCCAACAAGTTCTAAAACTTCGCTAATATAACAACAATAACGATGAACGGATGGACATATATATATTGGCGTGCGGATTTTAGGAATGGACAAGTATATTTTACATCTTGTGCTGACATTTTGTTGCAGTTTATGAATGTCGACAGCAAATCATCAACATCAAACATACAATTGTGATTATTTCATGTGCATTGAAATGTGCCATTTTCCTACAAGGGAAATGTTTTGGCTCAACTACTTCGCTTTGCAGTCGTAATCACAACAGCAATTGAACTTCTAGATTGGGCACCACCTCATCATATGCAAAAAAAAAATGTTTCTTCGTTTGACGTCACATTGGGAAAGAGTCTAGAGAAGGGAGGATCTTTGGATGGACATGCTGATCAGCTGCAGCTATTTCACGTCTCCCTACACTGAACACTTTGATCAACCAATGTTTTGTGCACGAGATTTTCTGTAGCCATGGGGCAAAAAGTCGTTTCTACCACTCAAATAGCGAGACATTCATCGGATGGAAAGATATCAAGACTTTATTATGGTGCAAAGTTTATCCCGAACAAATATTTCTATAGTGAGGTATGAATGTCTGTAGAAAGGAAGCAGCTTACGGCTTAGAAGCATTTACGACATTGGCAAAGAAAAAATTCCGACGTTCATCGTCGCATTATAATTCTGTTAAACTGTTTCTAAAATATCAGGAAGCGTGTTGATTGTGTGTCCTATTTTACTGCAACTTTTCAAGGCAAGCGAAATAGTTTGGAAGCTTTGCGGCCACCGACACTGCAGTCACCCAATAGCGAGAATGGGTAAATAGCAAAAGCAGAAACCACACGCCCCATTGCTTCTATATTTTCATAAACAACAACGGCTTTCACGCGACATGCTGAGCAGGGAGTTAAACTGTTCTCAGGAAATGAGCTCATGAAATCGGAGTACTTCTGAATGATCACTTATGGACACCTTTATCGGTCATACTGGACAGCTATGGCTGCGAACACAGAACAAGTAAGTGGGCTGGCCGGCGATGACGATCTATACTTACACTGGCTACGCCGGACAGCGAGAGTGACGGGTCCTGACGGACGGCGACTATTCTCTCCGCCAGGGAGGGACCCTGACCAGAGGAATCCTGCTGACGACGCTTCTTACTGCGCAGGCGCTGACGCAACTTATTTCTCTCGGCCTGCTGGCGTACAAAGCTCTCTGGCGAGAGAGAGTCATTTGGAGTTGGCCTGTCTCTCCTCCTCGGCATTGCTGCATGAATACAATGGCTTTTGATTAGTGGGGGAAAAGAAATTGATATGTCTGCTTGAATACAATGGCTTTTGATTAGTGGGGGAAAAGAAATTGATATGTCTGCTTGAATACAATGGCTTTTGATTAGCGGGGGAAAAGAAATTGATATGTCTGCTTGAAAATGAAGGTACAACTGAAAGGTGCCGGCGCACCTAAACGTTTTCACAGAGAGTAAAATGCTTAAATGTGTAGGTTTCCTCAATAAAATCCGACAACCGACACCTTTAAAGGAATTTCAAAAGTTTCTAAAAAGTACATGTGTGCGTGCGTGCATACATATATATATATATATATATATATATATATATATATATATATATATATATATGTGTGTGTGTGTGTGTGTGTGTATGTGTGTGTGTGTATGCGTGTGCTGTAATTAAGAAAAAAAATAATATAGGCCTAGATATTGCTGAAGAGTTTAAAACCATATCAATATTATTCCTAAAACCGAAAAATATCCGAGTAATATGGGTTCGTTATTAAAAGAAGACTAAAGGAAACTGCCAACAAGCATCTCACCTCCTGTCTTCTCCTGCAATCTTGTTTGCACCTGTCACAGATTCTGTTGGTCTGAGGCTCTGACGGGTGATAAATCAAACCAAGTATTCGTAGATCAGAATGGTCGAAATGGAACTAAGATCTAGTCGAGACCGTCCAGTACTTTCTAGGACTCGGAGCACTGAGTTCAAATTCCAGCGAGAGAATCCCATCCTGCACGAGGCCAGCCTGATGTCTTTGTGCCTCGGCTGACGGCGTTTCTGACAACCCAGTGTTGCCTAGGGTTGATTTAGTACGGTCAGAGCGGGCACCCCCATCAGGCTCCACCGTGCTACTCCGTTAGTGTCTATTCAATGTCGACACGTGGGAACCTGGTCATGCACAAGCCGCCTGTCACCGAACAATAATCTCCACATGTTTGGGGATGGCTGTCATGGATCATACGTTTGATCCCTTCTGGACTAGGACAATGGTCACGCGGAATTGGAGGCGACAAACTCTGACGTGTGCCGATACATTGGCCTCCCACAGCGCCGCGTTCACTGTCTACAGCATGTATCCAGAGGGTCTGGGAGACAGGCATCACCGGTTCTTTCGTGAGATACTACGGCTCGACCACCACTGTGGATCCCCTGACCGTGACCCTCCATGATTTTCTGTTATCTCGACACTTCCAAAGTTTTCTTCATCAGTTGTCGTTTCATGTCCAAGATCGCATTTATCGTGTGTCTGCCACGTATACAGGAACTACAATGTTCATCACGATCTGTCTTCCGTGAATGACCACGAATTCAATGATAGTCTCCAGAAAAAGAGCTGCTATTGCTTGTTGACTGCACTGTATTTCGCACGATTATTCTTTGTCTACTTCTAGAATGTCATTGGCGCAATAAAATACACCTACTGACGTCAGAATACGAAATGTAGCCACTGATATGTCATGGGAAATCCTATTGCTTTCTTCGAAAACAGCGGCCCCGACCGCGAGGGTATAACACCCAAGAAAGCATATCAATGAATCGTTTTCACCACAGAATGACGTTTTCTACTAATCACACAGTTCCCCTATCGAAAGGACGAACCACACTTGCTGGGTTTGCTTGTTCAGAGTTCTTCATGACCAAGCTCTATTGTAGTTACGGTTGTGTGGCTCCGCGTGATCCTGAAGAGCAATCGGCCTCACCAACAGTCAGATGATGTTTCCGTGGAACGCTGCTGCAGTGCAAACCCTGCAGGGCATTTGAAAACACATCTCCTTGTTGTCAAATCTTTCTCACCCAACACTGCTTGACTGTGATCATGATGAGGCCTCGAGCTGTAGGTATTCCCTTCTCAAGCTCAGTGTTTGCACAGTTCATGTTAGAATCAGGCCTGATGAACTTCGACTGGTCTGACATTTACAGAAGTCATTTGACCAGCCGTACAAATCTCATAACAGCTGTTGAACGTGGCTACAAT
>JAWQFJ010002205.1:29200-41700 GCA_034096865.1 Theodoxus fluviatilis | reverse complement strand
GAGTTCGACAGAGAGAGACACAGAGAGAGAGAGAGAGAGAGAGAGAGACAGAGACAGAGAGAGACAGAGACAGAGAGAAAGAGAGACAGGGAAAGAGAGAGAGAGAGAGAGAGAGAGAGAGAGAGAGAGAGAGAGAGAGAGAGAGAGAGAGAGAGAGAGTAAATGTCGGAGCAGATGAAACAAATGAGAGCAAAGCGAAATGATCACTCGTGCACTTAGTTTTGATGCGTGTCCGGGACACTCCCCGCAGGGTGTTTTGTTTGCTTTGTAAGGTTTGAGCACATAGCTGTAAGTGTAAAAATGGTCAGTTATTAACTCACTGCCAACGTAGGATTTTCAAGCATTAAAAAAATTCTAACAAAAATAGAAAGCCATGAAATAATGACTAAAGCTATATATCAAATAAAAGATATTTATTCACTTAATTCAAACAAATCATGATCAAAATGTTTCAATGTGCATGATTTTAGCTATATCTACTGAAATAATGCATGTAATCAGCCAAAAAAAGAAAAAAGTTCAAAAATCGTCAGTCAAGTTCCAAGAATTGAAAAATGCTGGAATGGTGCCTTCTATAATCGGTGATTTTGGTTGTCATGAAACTTTGTTTTGTGCTTTAATGTCATGGCGTAGCGTCTGCAGGAAAAGCCGCGAACGCCGCGATCTAAAAATAGATCAGCGAGTGACGTATACCAACATCCGTGGACATCGCTTAAGTAGCGTGCGTTCCCATTGCTGTGCTGCAAGATGGTTCGACACTGCTCCTGGGGAAAATGCAACAGCGATTCAAGATACAAGCACAAAGACCACATGAAAGGAGTATTTTTTATAACGATGCCCGACCCACTTGTTGAATCGGAGAAATTCAATCGATGGGTGCATTTGTGCGGGCGACTACACTTCAAAGTAAAGCCAAGTAGCTCCTAGGCACGATGGAGACAGTTCATTTGTTCAAAGCATTTCGTTGGTGGCAATGAAACTACAGAAATGAATCCGGATCCACTCCCTGCTCATTACACAGAACAGCAGGTGAGATTTTATTATGATAGATAGCGGTTAGGGGCTCCGCATCACACGGAATGGAAGATTTATCATGCCTCCGTGCCGAACAGAGCGTTTTCGGCGTTCTTTCATTCCTTCAGCTGTTCACAACGCGGACTTACACTATGGATATATAGCTACAGGGTTAAAGAGTAAAGCAACGGATATGCATTATTGCATACATAAGGCTAAGCTACACGAATGATTTCGGTGGGGGTAATAATATATTAATTATTGTGTGATGAGCGGGAGTTTGCGAGAGATCGACCGTACAGTCATGACAAGACGTATATATATATATATATATATATATATATATATATATATATATATACAGGGCCGGATCAAAGTTTTTTGAGGGGGGGTGCTTAAAATTGTTTTAGGGTCTTCTCATCGAAGTGGCGAAGCCACGAGTGCGTGCCTGCGAAGCAGGCACGCCCCTCTAGGGGGGTCCGGGGGCATGCCCCCCCGGAAAATTTTGAGAAAAATGGTGCAAATCTGTGCAATCTGGCAGTGCGGTCATTTCCAAGAGTTTTTGTTTGGTCACAGATTCTTCCTGTCTCTGCCCGGGTTTGATTTGTCTGTGCGAGTAGCAAAAGGAAGGCATCTTAATTATAGCAGCACCCCCCCCCCCCCCCTCCCTCCCCAGCTACCTTGGCTGCCAAGTAGAGTGTGCTTATACCAAGTGGAGAGTAGTACAGCATCTGGGCCCAGCATCTTTTAGCCCCCCCCCCCCTCCTTCCCAAGCTTTTTACTAACTATACTGTCTCTGCTACCAAGCAAAGTGTGCCGATATCCGATGAGGTGGGAAGTAGATCAACATATTTGAGCAACCACCCCCCCCCCCCCTCCCTCCTTCCCCCAACTCCCGGCTGCCACGGTGGTTTTTTTTTTTTTTTTTTTTTTTTGGGGGGGGGGGGGTGCTCGAGCACCCCCAGCACCCCCCCTAGATCCGGCCCTGATATATATATATATATATATATATATATATATATATATATATATATATATACGTACGCCTCTGCAGTTGTAACTGTTCTGTGTTTAGTCTGTTTAATTTTAATTGGTATCCACTTCACGTCTTAATCACTAGAAAATTGGACACTCGTCTGAGATCGAGAACACGAAAAAGTATATTAAAATTATACAGACTAAACACAGAACAGTTACAACTGCAGAGGCGTACGTATATATATATATATATATATATATATATATATATATATATATATATACGTCTTGTCATGACTGTACGGTCGATCTCTCGCAAACTCCCGCTCATCACACAATAATTAATATATTATTACCCCCACCGAAATCATCTTACTTGTTACATTACGCCGAATGCGGGCAAGTTGATCATGCACTCATCGACTCGATGATCGTGAATTTTCTGTCCTCGCCAGACCAGGGAAACAAAATTGTCAATTCAATCAGAACTAAACAGTTATCTGCTGCCACTCCTTCGAGCTTTACATGAAACATTACATCACACTAGCTCGATCGTCTGCTGGCGTAGGGGCTACGGTTCGATCGTGTTCGTCTGCTAGGTACTTACGGTGTGGTTTGTTTACTTATCATATGTGGGTTTTGTGCAGAAATTATACGTTACAATAGTCTATTATGACTATTTTTGAATAGGTGTTTATCTATTTAAACTTTTTGCATGTTTTAATGCCATCCTTTTGCCACGATCTAGCGATCATCACTCCTCAACACAGACCCGAAACATACCCCAACATATAGCACCGGAAGTTATGTAACCTACTATCATGGCTGCGCTGCTAATTACCATATGACCCCTGGTGAACTCTTCTCCGGCCATTGTCCCTCCGCCATTAAGGCTTACTTGCAAACGTAAATGTATGTAATATCGGGGCAAGATTACTTGCGGAAGACTATTCACTGATGAAAATGGATGTCTAACCGATGTCGAAAGAAAAAGAATATTTATTTCCACCTTGTTGTGCGACAGGGCAGAAACTGCTAATAAAGACAACGACAGCTGCAAAAAGATGTCAAGTAGAAGCAAAGGTCGGTACCAACATCAGGCGTGAAAATGCACACATTTCTTACTTTCATTTTTTTGTTTGAAGAAGATGCTTACGTTGATAATGAGAGGGGGTGGGTGGGGAGGGGCGCGGGGGGTTGTGTGAGAGAAAGCGCAATGGGAATGAGAAACTGAGAGAAAAGGAATCAGCGTGCGAGCAAGAGAGAGAGAGAGAGAGAGAGAGAGAGAGAGAGAGAGAGAGAGAAACAGAGAGAGAGAGAGTTAGAGAGAGGAAAAGAGAGAGAGAGAAAGTTAGAGAGAGGAAAAAGAGAGAGGAAAATAGAGAGAGAGAGAGAGAAAGAGAGAAAGAGAGAGAGAGAGAGTGAGAGAGAGAGTTATAGAGAGAGTTTGAGTTCTCATTCGTCTTAACTTGTCACATTGTTTTTATTTTGAGGACCACTGGAAGATGGATTTTTATTGTAAAATGATTATAGTATACCCTCATTAAATGAAGTAACTGAATTGAATTGAATTGAACTGAACTGAATTGAATTGAATTGAATTGAATTGAATTGAATTGAATTGAACTGAATTGAATTGGATTGAATAATGTGAATGAAACCTCTTCTCATGACTTACACTATTGCAAGTCATCGTCATAACTAGCAATAAAAACAGTTATCTCTGTTATACCTGTATATATAGTTATCTCTGTGTGTCTATATCTGTAGGGGAGAGCGGGGATGGTTGTAACACTTTTTACATTACGACTCATCACGCATTACATGCTTAGCATTTAAGCAACTTTATTCACTCAAGCACAACTAAAAACATTCGTTTTAACGTTGAAACTGAAACAATTGTTCAAATCTGCACCGTTTGTCTCCAAGGTGAACAAAACTGACGTAACCCTACTCGTTACAACTTGCCCCACATGTGGGGTAAGTTGTAACAAGCCGTGGGGCTGGTTTTAACACAATGATATTAGACATTAAAAAAAGACTTAATGGTATTCGACGGCATGTACTCTACATACCCCAGCACCTACATAGCCCATCTTCTACATACTCGACCCCTACCTAGCCCATCCCCTACCTAGCCCATCCCCTACCTAGCCCATCCCCTACCTAGCCCATCCTCTACATAGCCCATCCCCTACATAGCCCATCCCCTACCTAGCCCAACAACTACCTAGCCCATCCTCTACATAGCCCATCCTCTACATAGCCCATCCCCTACATAGCCCATCCCCTACATAGCCCATCCTCTACATAGCCCATCCTCTACATAGCCCATCCCCTACCTAGCCCATCCCTACCTAGCCCATCCCCTACCTAGCCCATCCTCTACATAGCCCATCCTCTACATAGCCCATCCCCTACCTAGCCCAACAACTACCTAGCCCATCCTCTACATAGCCCATCCTCTACATAGCCCATCCCCTACCTAGCCCATCCTCTACATAGCCCATCCTCTACATAGCCCATCCCCTACCTAGCCCATCCCCTACCTAGCCCATCCCTACCTAGCCCATCCTCTACATAGCCCATCCCCTACATAGCCCATCCCCTACCTAGCCCAACAACTACCTAGCCCATCCTCTACATAGCCCATCCTCTACATAGCCCATCCCCTACATAGCCCATCCCCTACCTAGCCCATCCCCTACCTAGCCCATCCTCTACATAGCCCATCCCCTACCTAGCCCATCCTCTACATAGCCCATCCCCTACATAGCCCATCCCCTACCTAGCCCATCCTCTACATAGCCCATCCTCTACATAGCCCATCCCCTACCTAGCCCATCCTCTACATAGCCCATCCCCTACCTAGCCCATCCTCTACATAGCCCATCCCCTACATAGCCCATCCCCTACCTAGCCCATCCCCTACATAGCCCATCCCCTACATAGCCCATCCTCTACATAGCCCATCCCCTACATAGCCCATCCCCTACCTAGCCCATCCCCTACCTAGCCCATCCTCTACATAGCCCATCCTCTACATAGCCCATCCCCTACATAGCCCATCCCTACCTAGCCCATCCCCTACATAGCCCATCCCTACCTAGCCCATCCTCTACATAGCCCATCCTCTACATAGCCCATCCCCTACATAGCCCATCCTCTACATAGCCCATCCCCTACATAGCCCATCCTCTACATAGCCCATCCCCTACCTAGCCCATCCTCTACCTAGCCCATCCTCTACCTAGCCCATCCCTACCTAGCCCATCCCCTACATAGCCCATCCTCTACATAGCCCATCCCCTACATAGCCCATCCTCTACATAGCCCATCCCCTACCTAGCCCATCCCCTACCTAGCCCATCCCCTACATAGCCCATCCTCTACATAGCCCATCCTCTACATAGCCCATCCCCTACCTAGCCCATCCCCTACATAGCCCATCCCCTACATAGCCCATCCCCTACCTAGCCCATCCTCTACCTAGCCCATCCTCTACATAGCCCATCCCCTACATAGCCCATCCTCTACATAGCCCATCCTCTACATAGCCCATCCCCTACATAGCCCATCCCCTACCTAGCCCATCCCCTACCTAGCCCATCCTCTACATAGCCCATCCTCTACATAGCCCATCCCCTACATAGCCCATCCTCTACATAGCCCATCCCCTACCTAGCCCATCCTCTACATAGCCCATCCTCTACATAGCCCATCCTCTACATAGCCCATCCTCTACATAGCCCATCCTCTACATAGCCCATCCCCTACCTAGCCCATCCTCTACCTAGCCCATCCTCTACCTAGCCCATCCTCTACATAGCCCATCCCCTACATAGCCCATCCCCTACCTAGCCCATCCTCTACATAGCCCATCCTCTACATAGCCCATCCTCTACATAGCCCATCCTCTACATAGCCCATCCTCTACATAGCCCATCCTCTACATAGCCCATCCCCTACATAGCCCATCCCCTACCTAGCCCATCCCCTACCTAGCCCATCCTCTACATAGCCCATCCCCTACATAGCCCATCCCCTACCTAGCCCATCCCCTACCTAGCCCATCCTCTACATAGCCCATCCCCTACATAGCCCATCCCCTACATAGCCCATCCTCTACATAGCCCATCCCCTACATAGCCCATCCCCTACATAGCCCATCCCCTACATAGCCCATCCCCTACCTAGCCCATCCTCTACATAGCCCATCCCCTACATAGCCCATCCTCTACCTAGCCCATCCTCTACATAGCCCATCCCCTACCTAGCCCATCCTCTACATAGCCCATCCTCTACATAGCCCATCCCCTACATAGCCCATCCTCTACATAGCCCATCCTCTACATAGCCCATCCCCTACATAGCCCATCCCCTACCTAGCCCATCCTCTACATAGCCCATCCTCTACATAGCCCATCCCCTACCTAGCCCATCCCCTACCTAGCCCATCCTCTACATAGCCCATCCCCTACATAGCCCATCCTCTACATAGCCCATCCCCTACATAGCCCATCCTCTACATAGCCCATCCTCTACATAGCCCATCCTCTACATAGCCCATCCCCTACATAGCCCATCCTCTACATAGCCCATCCTCTACATAGCCCATCCCCTACCTAGCCCATCCTCTACCTAGCCCATCCTCTACATAGCCCATCCTCTACATAGCCCATCCCCTACCTAGCCCATCCCCTACATAGCCCATCCCCTACATAGCCCATCCTCTACATAGCCCATCCCCTACATAGCCCATCCCCTACCTAGCCCATCCACTACCTAGCCCATCCCCTACATAGCCCATCCTCTACATAGCCCATCCCCTACATAGCCCATCCCCTACATAGCCCATCCTCTACATAGCCCATCCCCTACATAGCCCATCCCCTACATAGCCCATCCCCTACATAGCCCATCCTCTACATAGCCCATCCCCTACATAGCCCATCCCCTACATAGCCCATCCTCTACATAGCCCATCCTCTACATAGCCCATCCCCTACCTAGCCCATCCCCTACCTAGCCCAACAACTACATAGCCCATCCTCTACATAGCCCATCCCCTACATAGCCCATCCCCTACCTAGCCCAACACTACATAGCCCATCCCCTACATAGCCCATCCCCTACATAGCCCATCCCTACATAGCCCATCCTCTACATAGCCCATCCCCTACATAGCCCATCCCCTACATAGCCCATCCTCTACATAGCCCATCCCCTACATAGCCCATCCCCTACCTAGCCCAACCACTACATAGCCCATCCCCTACATAGCCCATCCCCTACATAGCCCATCCCCTACATAGCCCATCCCCTACATAGCCCATCCCCTACATAGCCCATCCCCTACATAGCCCATCCCCTACCTAGCCCAACAACTACATAGCCCATCCCCTACATAGCCCATCCCCTACATAGCCCATCCCCTACATAGCCCATCCCCTACATAGCCCATCCTCTACATAGCCCATCCCCTACATAGCCCATCCCCTACCTAGCCCAACAACTACATAGCCCATCCTCTACATAGCCCATCCCCTACATAGCCCATCCCCTACCTAGCCCAACAACTACATAGCCCATCCCCTACATAGCCCATCCCCTACCTAGCCCAACACTACATAGCCCATCCCCTACATAGCCCATCCACTACATAGCCCATCCCCTACATAGCCCATCCTCTACATAGCCCATCCTCTACATAGCCCATCCCCTACATAGCCCATCCTCTACATAGCCCATCCCCTACATAGCCCATCCACTACATAGCCCATCCCCTACATAGCCCATCCCCTACATAGCCCATCCCCTACATAGCCCATCCTCTACATAGCCCATCCCCTACATAGCCCATCCCCTACATAGCCCATCCTCTAAATAGCCCATCCTCTACATACTCGACCCCTACATAGCCCATCCTCCACATACCCCAACCCCTACCTATCCCACTAGGGTTCACAACAAACCAAACAAAAATCCTCCACTGCATGTACTTGCACAAACAAAGCAAACACAAATGTAAATGTGCCAGTGACATAATCAGCACATCAATCTGAGTCATCTGAATCACAGTTTTGACAGATGTAACTGGGTTTTTTCTGTGTGCATTCTTCATGAGACCAATTCTTGCACCTCACACACTGAACCCATTTCTCGTTTGGCATGCTGTTTGAATAGGGTTCACAACAAACCAAACAAAAATCCTCCTCAGAGTCTGTGGAAACAGAGTCAGACTTTTTGTAGCTTGATGTTTTTCTCGACTTTTTGTTCCCTTTCTGTTTCTGCAGTGTATTTCTACCTCCTGTTCTAATAGGTGCACGGTTTCTGTTAGTTTTTTCTTCCCGGCTCAGCTTGTTCTTTTCTGGGGTGTTGGTTAAAACTGCTGTCTGTCTACGTGAGGTCTTCCTCTGGTAGTTTCGAACCATTCTGGAAAAAAATAAATGTCTAAATTTATTTAAGTTGATTTACGAGGAAAAAAATACAAAAGATCTAGACAGAATCCTCATTAAACAAAAATACCACATAGAGGCAGACACAGCTCCATGCAGCACGCATACTTAAACATGCATGCGCACACGCACACACGCGCGCACACACACACACACACACTCACTTTTTCCTCCTTATTTTCTTCAATTTGTAGCGAATAGAAAAATGGGGTTGGTCGTAACACAGGTGGGGCTGGTTGTAACATGTTACAACTAGCCCCTTCTGGTGTGTTACAACTAGCCCCATCCCACTGTTGATCACCGGCCCTAACCCAGCAGCCAACACAGAAAACGAGAAGCAGATTTTGATGGTATGATAACATTGATAAAGCAACAAGCTTTCTTGAACCGTTTCTGTCAGTATTCTAAGCATTAGTGATTTAGAGATACATGATACTCTTTACAAATTGCAAAAAGTTACTCACATGCCTGAATTTCGAACTTTTTGTTCCCATTCTCACATGCGTCGATTCCATTCCGCCATTTTTTCTTGGGAAATGGAGAATGAGTAAAGGGAACAACTGTCTCAGTCTCAGCAGAAAACTCATAAACAGTAAGGAGTAATGCTGCTTGTTACTTCCAACCCGTGTTACTTTTAGCCCCGCTCTCCCCTATATATAGTTATCTCTGTGTGTCTATACCTGTATATATAGTTATCTCTGTGTGTCTATACCTGTATATATATTTATCTCTGTGTGTCTATACCTGTATGTGATCGTGCATGAGAAAAAAATGCTAAAGTACGAAAAATGAAAAAAAATAAAATGTTTCAATCACAACAATATTATTTTCATGCATATTAAAAAATACAGCATGTTCATAGAGGAAACTTTAATTTTAGTTTTTTAAACAGTGATATAAAGATCAGGAAAATGTATGCGCGATGTTTGTTGCGAATCGGAATGTGGGCGAATGGTGGTCGGCACGTGTTGAGGTTTTGTGTGGCTCCCCTCTCCCCCCATCTGACCTCGGCACCATACAGCACATGAAAACCTCTCCCCATCTTCCTCTGCACCATACAGCACATGAAAACCTCTCCCATCTTCCTCTGCACCATACAGCACATGAAAACCTCTCCCCATCTTCCTCTGCACCATACAGCACATGAAAACCTCTCCCCATCTTCCTCTGCACCATACAGCACATGAAAACCTCTCCCCATCTTCCTCTGCACCATACAGCACATGAAAACCTCTCCCCATCTTCCTCTGCACCATACAGCACATGAAAACCTCTCCCCATCTTCCTCTGCACCATACAGCACATGAAAACCTCTCCCCATCTTCCTCTGCACCATACAGCACATGAAAACCTCTCCCCATCTTCCTCTGCACCATACAGCACATGAAAACCTCTCCCCATCTTCCTCTGCACCATACAGCACATGAAAACCTCTCCCCATCTTCCTCTGCACCATACAGCACATGAAAACCTCTCCCCATCTTCCTCTGCACCATACAGCACATGAAAACCTCTCCCCATCTTCCTCTGCACCATACAGCACATGAAAACCTCTCCCCATCTTCCTCTGCACCATACAGCACATGAAAACCTCTCCCCATCTTCCTCTGCACCATACAGCACATGAAAACCTCTCCCCATCTTCCTCTGCACCATACAGCACATGAAAACCTCTCCCCATCTTCCTCTGCACCATGCAGCACATGAAAACCTCTCCCCATCTTCCTCTGCACCATGCAGCACATGAAAACCTCTCCCCATCTTCCTCTGCACCATACAGCACATGAAAACCTCTCCCCATCTTCCTCTGCACCATACAGCACATGAAAACCTCTCCCCATCTTCCTCTGCACCATACAGCACATGAAAACCTCTCCCCATCTTCCTCTGCACCATACAGCACATGAAAACCTCTCCCCATCTTCCTCTGCACCATACAGCACATGAAAACCTCTCCCCATCTTCCTCTGCACCATACAGCACATGAAAACCTCTCCCCATCTTCCTCTGCACCATACAGCACATGAAAACCTCTCCCCATCTTCCTCTGCACCATGCAGCACATGAAAACCTCTCCCCATCTTCCTCTGCACCATACAGCACATGAAAACCTCTCCCCATCTTCCTCTACACAATGCAGCCCTTGTCACCAGATCCTATCATCACCAACTCCCCTGGAAGTCACCATCTCAAGTCTTAGGTCCTGCTGCTTGTACTGACTTTCACTCTGCACCCTGTGCCTCCTCCATGTCCAATGTGTGTGTGAGTGTGTGTGTGTGTGAGTGTGTATGTGTGAGTGTGTATATGTGTATGTGTGAGTGTGTGTATGTGAGTGTGAGTGTGTGTATGTGTGAGTGTGTGCAAGTGTGTGTCTGTGTGTGTGTGAGTGTGTATGTGTGAGTGTGTGTGTATGTGTGTGAGGGTGTGTCTGTGTATGTGTGAGTGTGTGTGTATGTGTGTGTGTCTTTGTATGTGTGTGGGTGTGTCTGTGTGTGTGTGTGTGTGTGTGTGTGTGCGCGTGCGTGCGTGCGTGCATGCGTGTGTGTGTGCATGCTGCATGTCAGTCCTTCATACAGTGCAAGAATCCAGCAAGTCGGCTACTCTTCAGCCCTTGACACCGGTGGTAAATATGAAAAGGATTTGCTCCCCAAAAAGAGACGGCTACCATGTCTTCCCAGACACAAGGAATAGAGCGGCTCTCAGAGACTCTGAGTGGAAGTCCCAGAGTCTAAGTGCTGCTGCACAGGTGGCTGGCGGCGTTTCCTCACTTCCAGCTTCTCACCAGTCGTCACATCAGGAAAGCACTCCCAGACCTCGTCTGACTCCCACACACGTCCAGCCTCATGGCGTTTGAGCATGACGCGCCCAGCTCGTTGCAAACCTGCTCGGGTCAGTTGAACGGACGACCGGTGCAGGTGATGCTTGACTCGGGGTGCTCTACTGTAGGGGTGCGTCGATCTTTCCTTACTCTGGATCAGATCACGGCTCGCGTGATGCGTTGTCAACAGTTCGCAGGCGATATGGTCGAGCTACCAGTCGCACGGGTCAGATTGGATACGCCGGTGTTCAGGGGTGAGGTTGATGCTTGCGTCATCGAGAATCCCGTGTGTGACGTCATTCTGGGTAGGATTCCGGGAGCTCGGTTCCAATGCGCAGAGCTAGTGGGGGCCGTGCAGACAAGGGCACAGGCTCAGGCTGGGGAGAAGCCTTTCCGTCCTCTACTTGCGGCAAAATGTCCTGAAGTAGACATCACCCCTCAGAGGGTGCAGTCACTGCAGAGGTCGGATGTTCCTCTTAATCCCCATTTTCATGACTCGATGGGTTGTCACTTGGTGGGTCCCGGGGAGGTGGTGGGCCCGTTGACTCCTTCGTCGTCCCGGGGAGACAAGTGTGTCCTCGCGTTGGTTGAAGGGGCGACGCGCTGTCCGGGGGCAGTGGCGCTGCGCGCAGTAGAGACGAAGGTCGTGGCAGAAGCACGGGGGTACGTTTTTCCCCGCACAGGGGTGCCCGGGGAAATGCTGCCAGACTTAGGGTTGCAGTTCACGGTGGGTGATGAAGGTTCCATCTCTTACCGTTTGAGGGCCGCTGGAATTCGCAGGCGGATATGGGTTCCAGGATGATGCAGGATTGAAGCTACACAAGTTGCAGGAACTTGTTCGGCTTGATGGGGGGGTGGTTGTTACGAATCGAATGTGGCGAATGGTGGTGTGCACGTGGTTAGGTTTTGACTGGGATTATTTTTAGCATGAGTGGGTGACGTAGTGACTGAGGAGTGTTCACGGGTGAGCGAATGATCTGATTGATTGTATATTTGCCGAGTGAAAGCTGGATACGACACTCGAGCGAATGAACCCCAGGGTGACGGGTGAGTGCTTATTTTATCTGTATCCTTCTATATTGTAAATACCGCGGATGTATGATGATTGATTGTGAAGGAACGGATGAGTGAGTATGTGGTTTTTTTCAGGGTTCTTTGGATAGCGGAGCAGTGGAGCTTTCCGGGCGGGGGCCTGTCTGAAGACTGTCGGCGGGGGGCCGCTGAAGCTTGAG
>JAWQFJ010002205.1:11700-21700 GCA_034096865.1 Theodoxus fluviatilis | reverse complement strand
TGATACATACCGTTGTGCGCATTGCTCTAATCGGAGCGGTGTGGTGCAGCATTCCATAGCCCTACAGTACATGCTCTTTTCCCCCGACTTGTCTCTGTAAAGTCTTTGGTGTTTTGGTAGTGTGCACACGTGTGTCAGTTATACTAACACACAAACAGTCAGGCACGACAGGGCAAATTTAAGTGCTAAAAAGCGTATTTTGATGTGCGAGAAACTCAAACGCTCCATGTAAAATTTATTAAAAGGCTATGAATACGAGTGTGTGTGTGCACAAGCTGTCGTCAGACCAAGTGCAGAAGCGAGTATCACAACACTTTTAGAGTTCGATGTAGATGCGCACAAGACGTCGAGACAAACATGGTTAGTACCCAACACAGCCTTGCCGTGGGAATAATGATCACTGCGACTTAATACTTTTTCCAAACAGTCATCATTGGAGTCATCAAAATGAGTCACAACCATTTCTTCCTACAGTAGCGTTACAGTTCTCTTGTTCTTCTGTTTTCCCCAGCTATCAACAATTTCTCCCCCCGCCCCCCCCCCCCCCCCCCCCCCCCCTCTCAATAAAAAAAAATGTCCAAACTCTTGCACCTTTCGATCCTTCAAAGTCACACCAACACCATCAAGAAACCCTTCAGGACTTCACAGCGATCCGAGGAACTCATCCAACTCGGCCTGGTATTCTTTGCTGAAGACAGTGTCCATGACTGCTTGATCCACGTGTGGTTTCTCGCCACACTTGTCTGGGGCGATGATGCTGTTGAGGTTGTGATCCGCCAGCTTGTCCAGAGCTTCAATGGTTTCCTCAAGGTCATCCTGGCTCATGTTTCTGGGGTCAGGGTCGCGAGGGCCGTCATTGGCTGGAGCCTTGGGGGCGGGCTTGCCTTCTTTGGGGGCCGGGGCGTCTGCAGGTTTTTCTGAAGCTGGTTCTGCTCTGGGAGGCACTGCAGCTGCCGTGGCTGCTGCTGCCACTACAGGAGCCGCTGCTGCTGCAGGTGGAGTCTCCATTTCCACCTTGGGCATCCTCGGCGGAGACGGGGATCGCTGACGAGGCGAGGTCGTTTCGGCTCGGGCTGATGTCTTCTTTTCCTCTTCTTTCTCCATCCTTTCCTCCTTCCTCTCTTCCTTTTTCTCTTCTTTCTCCATCCTTTCCTCCTTCCTCTCTTCCTTTTTCTCTTCTCTGTGATCTTCTTTCTTCTCTGACTTAACCTCGCTTCGCTCCTCCTTCTTCTCGATTTCTTCTTTGGACTCGCTCTTGGAACTGGAGATGGAAACGCTGCTGGCTGCTACCGTGGCTGCAGCAATTGCATCTTTGCGTATGGAGGACCGGGACTCGCTGCGCTCTATGCTTTCCCTTCTGTCCACTCTGTTCTCTTCCCGCGACTCCTTCCGTTCCTCTTTCTTTGTCTCTTCCTCTCGAGATGTCTCCGACTTCATGGAAGATACTTCAGAGGTCATTTTCTCTTCCTCTCTTGAAGTCTTCGACGTCACTGAAGAGGTTTCTTCTTCTAGAGTCACGTTCGAAGTCTTCTCTTCCCTCGACTCCTTCCTTTTGTCTTCGGATTTGCTTCTCTCCGAGATGTCGCTCTTCGAAGAAACTTCTTCCTTGGTGCTTTCTTTTATGCTCCTCTCTGAGGAGGAAGCGCTGGCAGCAACTGCTGCCACAACAGCCACCTCTGCCGCTCTCACAGAATGCCTAGAGTCAGACCGAACTACCTCATCTATGTAGACTTCCCTCTTTACGTCTGCCCTCGTCTCCTTCACCTCCTCCTTGTACTCCCTCTTATCCTCGCGAATGTCTTCCCTGGTGGAGTTTCTGGACAGCGTTCTCTGGGATTGGACCTCGGACACCGTCTCTGCCTTCTCCACGTGCTTCACCTGCAACAGAAAGGTCGTGCTTGTTACAAAATACTGGATGGCTTTAGCTGTTTGAAGACTTTGATGGACTGAATGTAAGTATGGGCGGCTAAATGTGAAACGAGGCTTTTGCTAGAGACTCATCCTTAACGTTACCTGTGCAGAAGTACGTGGAGTAAAACAAGCATGGTATGTACTTCTGCTGTTTGTATAAAATGATGATGAAGAGTATTTTTATCCAAGTTGTACAAAAATACGATAGTGCACGAGGAAATACTGAACAGATTTGAGTCGTTTAGGAAATAATCTGTGTTATTGATGAGCTCCAGTAGTGATTGCTGGGTAATAGTTCAGTTATGGAAAATTGCAGTGGGAGACCACAATGCACTCACTGTGTTGGAGGTAGACACCAAGCTCTAACATTTTATTAGCATGCAATAAAACGAGGAACAAATCTTTGCATGTCCTAAGTTACCCCATGTATTTACGAACTTCAGTATGTCAACCGTTTTTTCTTGAACAACCAAATGTAGCTAACTACAACAATTCCACAAGCAACGTATAAGCAATCAACAGAATAAGAATCATATATGAAGTCAAAAAGATTCTTCTTAAGTTTAGTTTTGAAAAAAAACTATCTCTTCTCCTTCCTCTATTCTGTTTGAAATACAGCCAGGTTAACTGTGGAAATACCTTCGATTTATGAAGAAGAGAGAGCAATGTTATCAGAAGAAATGGAATTGGCTTTATTTCGCGGGGAAAGAGACGAGTGAAAAAGACCAAAACATCATGGCGGCGTAAGCTAACAGATGATAGGTCGCAGAACCTCAACCATACAGCACAGCAGAAAAGGTAAGCCATGGATGGGGGAAGAATTCCATAACTCGACGTCAAACGATTCAACCAACCATGCAGCCAAGCCAATCGAGCAACCTACCAACCTACGAACATTCCATTCCAACAAGCCAATAAGCTAACCAAGCAACCAACCACTCAGCGTACCTGGTGTGTGACCACGGCTTGGGTTGTGGAGCAGTCGGCCCCCATGTCATATCTGTGGGCGGGGCTTCGCCGGTGATTGACAGGTGAGTCTGTCCGGGTGGAGGCCACGGCCGCCACTACAACCACCTGAGCCGGGGACACAGGTGACCTGTCGCGGTAGACCACTGTTTCCTTGACAACCACACGTTCAGTGGCTTCGCGCTCTTTGTTGATTTGGGGTAGGGAGACCCGCGAGGAAGAGCGTGAAATGGGGGGCGTGGGGGTCCTCTTGGTGGCAGGAGGAGGTGTGTTGTTTTTGATGGGGGGCAGTCGCTCCCGTTCCACTATCTGCATTAGAGAAAGGCAGTATCAATACAAGGATATGCATGATATCGATATCAGTGAATGTGTATTCGTATGAAGGCGACTTGAGTCTCTGTGAGCGCAGTCTTCTAACGTTCTATTGATGGATCGAATCCTGAAGGAGCGAAATTTAGTATGATTGTTATAATCCCCTTGCTTTTCGTGTTGCTGAATTAACACGGTTGTTTACTTTTGGATATATAACTTGCTGTTAATAAATTAAAAAACTGCATGCACTCTGCGATGTAAATTATAGCCATCAAGATCGTGACATGGCAGTGCACATGTGTTTTAGAAATAGCACTTCAGACCCACATCAGATGAGACCAGGAAGTCATTTCCACTGTAAAGTCACTACATGTCTCATTACACCATGTCACATTAAAGATACCTTACATATTATAGCAGCTATCGGATCATTTACGTCTGACTATTATACTTGAACACATAGCCTGAATCATTTAATGAATCATGTGATTTGCCCGAGCTAGAAATGCGTTGTTGTATTTGTAGTAGTAGTTGTTGTTTTGCTGTTGTTGTTTTATAGACATAAAGCATTATCTTGACTTCGTTGGCTGTTTGGGCATTCGAATAAACAATCAAAGTAAACACGAAAATGAAGTGTCTATCAGGGCAGAGTTTTCCTCTTTCTCCTATTTTGTGGGCTTCGCTACCAGGTAGTGAGAGATATATCCGTTGCAATACTATGATTATCATGCTCGAATACGAGGTCAGCGGTTCCTGCTCATTACAAAGTGACAAGCATTTGTGATTTATCGTCGACTGAAATAAAGAATCAGTCGATCAGTCCATCAATCCGTCAGTCTGTCCGTCAAATAGTCAATTCGTCAGGCAGTCAGGCAGTCAGGCAGTCAGGCAGTCAGGCAGTCAGGCAGGCACCCACCCACCCACTCACTCACTCACTCACTCACTCACTCACTCACTCACTCACTCACTCACTCACTCACTCACTCACTCACTCACTCACTCACTCACTCACTCACCCACCCACCCACCCACCCACCCACCCACCCACCCACCCACCCACCCACCCACCCACCCACCCACCCACCCACCCACCCACCCACCCACCCACCCACTCACTCACTCACTCACTCACTCACTCACTCACTCACTCACTCACTCACTCACTCACTCACTCACTCACTCACTCACTCACTCACTCACTCACTTATTCAGTAAGTCAGTCAAGCAGGCAACAAGGTAGGCATACTCTGTCAGACAGCACAAGACACAAAGACATAGACTTGGGCGCAGGGACGAATGCAGTCGAGCATGTAGAGGGACGACTGGGTACCTGGGTGCTGGTTGTTTCCTCAATGTCCACCTGGACATCTCGCGGCGTGGCGTTCGGCTCCTCATCTCCCTGGAGACGCAACAGAAATACACAGTCAGTAACCATAGCAATGAAACGCAAGCAAAACGCAGCCCCCGCATACAAGTGGGTACTAAATACTGTGCTCTGGGACAGTTATGCTTTACAAATCATAAGAATCAAACTACAAATAATTGGTTTTAACCAGGTTTATGATAAATCCATACTAAAGGATGAATTATGAAATTCAATATAATTTTATCTGGTAAATATACGTAACGAATATAGACACATGGCAACGAGCTGAGAGTGTAAGACGTTCATAACATCTCCTCTGTGAGACATAAATATAAAACTACGACATTAGTAGGAAACTGATTAACACAGATAGACCTGTACTTTTCTATCTATTAAAAAACACCCAGAAGAAACAGGAGAAAGAAGAGATGGAGTGGCACATGGAGTGAAACCAAGAGCAGGCATGATCTAGGAAGACAAAACCAGCGAAAAGATTATGAGGAAGATAAGGAGGGAACAAAATTGATATGATAAAACGGGACAGAGAAACCGAAACATCAACGCCCAAAAGGGAGAGTGACGGCGGCACGAAAACTGTGAGCAGCCACAGGAGTGGAGGAAATACCAGAAGGACTAGAGCATGCTCAGAGCGAGCGGATGGAATAGTACAGTACATAACATTATACAGAACATAACAGTACAAAGAAGAGGAGCCAGAGCAACAACATCAGGAGGAAGAGGGGCTGAGTCCAGGATAAGAAAGAACAAGAAGGGCAAAGCCCATACGACTCACATGCTTGACCTTGACCTTTATATGACCTTGACCTTCAGGTGACCTTTAAGGTCAAGGTCAAACAACTAAACCTACCAATGACATCATACACAAAGAAATGCTTTACACATTTTTCCTACCAAAATACATGTGACCTTGACCCAAGGTCAAGGTCATCCAAGGTCATGCAACACAAAGCTGTTAATTCAAGACATAGGAAGCACAATGGTGCTTATTGGCACTTTCTACCATGAGATATAGTCACTTTTAGTGGTTCACTACCCCATTTTGGTCACATTTCATAAGGGTCAAAGTGACCTTGACCTTGATGATATGTGAACAAATGTGTCTCATGATGAAAGTATAACATGTGCCCCACATAATTATTAAGTTTGAAACAGTTATCTTCCATAGTTCAGGGTCAAGGTCACTTCAAAATATGTATACAATCCAACTTTGAAGAGCTCCTGTGACCTTGACCTTGAAGCAAGGTCAACCAAACTGGTATCAATAGATAGGGCTTGCTTTGACCTATATCCCACTTGTAGCTGAGGTCGCCATTCTCAATAACGTGGGAGAAAATTGGGAAAATGTGAAAAATGACTGTTTTTGAGACCACATTTATGGCTCCTGTGACCTTGACCTTGAAGCAAGGTCAAGTCACTATGTATGTTTTTTGAGGCCTTGTCATCATACACCATCATGCCACATTTGGTGTTGATAGACTTAATAGTCTCCGAGAAAAATCCAACGTTTAAGTTTTTTACGGACGGACGGACGGACGGACGGACGCCCGCCCGCCCGGACGGACGACACGGCTCAGTACATAGACTCACTTTTGCTTCGCATGTGAGTCAAAAACCACAATAGAAAAAGGAATCGAGCCACTGTTACCAGAGAGTATTTAGTATGTTCTGGAGCATGGAATTAAGAGAGAATACAGAAAACAAATCGATCCAATTCCATTAACCCAGGAGCTGAAAATTGTCTCCAATCTGATTCCCCGAATGTAAAATAATTTTAATAGGAATGTTAGGTTTGAGGTGACAGTGACCTTCCTCGCTTAATCAGCAGTCCACGGAAAATATCAGTTGGCTAACAGAAACGCAGGACGCCGTAAATGACATGCAAATGGTAGACAAAAAGAATCCTTGTAAGATAACAGGCAAAATAGCTGCGTTTATTTATGAATAAGGCAGTCATAACGATTCAGATTTACACGTACCGTGTACAGTTTATTGATCTTGATTGAGGTGATTATATATTGAATATTATCTTGTGTTTCAAATCTAAAATCGCAATGTAGAAGATGAGTACTTGTACATGAATATTCTACACATGCGATTGAGTGACACTCCGCTACGTTCAAAATTGTTGTCAAGATCGAAAAAGGCCAAAACTATCGAAAAGAACACAATTGTGTGGGACTATAATTCCCATACTTTCCCATTGAGGCACTGCTCTCACAACGACTAAATAACCACTCTCATAAGAGGATGGTTTTATCTGAAGTTTGGGGGTGCTGTTCTTTGTTCTTTGCCACTAATCGGGCAAACTGTCAAGAGAATGGGCGAATGTCCTAAAGAAACTTCGGGCACAGTAAGGTGACTACTGTGGGTGTGGTCATGTGGCGTGTAGTATCCCTATCCCTACTTGGCTTGTGTTCTGTATTCGCCTACAAAGTGGGTCAATATGACCCGATGACGTCTGCATAGAATAAATCCTCCCTCATCCTTTCCCTACAAAGTGAACATGAACTGATTAAACATATTCTACAACAACAACAACAACAGAGCCATAAAAACACCAACAATAAAAAAAACAATAGTAATAACAATAATGACAGGTTTTTCCTTTTCCCCCAAACTTTAATTGCTTGAAAATTATAGTATTTCAATAAAGAGTAATCATGAACTAACAAGGGTGAACAAATATATGAACAGCATTCCTTTCAGAAGGAAATCAAAACAATGACATGAAGAGAACTTTTCTCAGAAGGAAATCAATCTACTGTCCAGCACAAGCAAAGCAATGATATGCTGTGTGATCTTTGCAAATTGGAAGATTGCATTTGCAGCATACCACAGGTGTCTTCCTGTCAGCCTTTGATGGACATTTGGCACATCTCTTTCTCTTGGAAGCAGAGACTGGTATAGTTGGTGTGTTTTGCTGTAATGTTGGTCCTGGTTCTGAGGTGCCCAAAACCAAGTCCATAGATGACATCAGCTGCCTGGGCAAGTTCTTGCTCAACCTTCTTCTCTGTATCTGTGGAAGTACAAGAGACATGGCAGCATCCAGTTGAAACATTCTCCTGTTGTCTGGTTTGGAAAGTTTGTGCTCTGGAAATTTGTTCTTGAAGATGACGTTAGCTGCCACGGATGCCATGTCGAGAATGTCGAAGAAGATGACCATTGGCCATCTTTTGGTCTGGCGTTTGGTAGTCATGGAGTGGGCCATCAGGTCGAGACAGTCGACTCCACCTTTAGTCGAGTTGTAGAAGTCCACAACTTCAGGCACAGCTTTGTCCACTTTCTTTGTTATCATGCTCCCATCCCTGTGCATGGATGATAGAAGTATAACATTCTTCTTTGCACCCGACTTGTAGCTGACCAGCATGCAGTCTTTTTGGTACGCAAACTTGGGTGTCCCCTTTTCTGTTCCTTTCGGATCCTGAAATTCTGGTGGTATGAAGGTTTTGTTCCTTCGAAGCGTTCCAACAACTGTCATTTTGGCAGAAGTGAGCTGCTTCAAGAGTTCCATGTCTGTGAAAAAATTGTCACAGGTCAGATTTCTACCACTCCCGAAGAAGGGTTGGACCAGTTCCAGTGCAGTGTTTCTTCCAAGATTGACCTGAGGAGTGCGGGCAATTTTTCCGAGATATGGCTTTGCAGTGAGGGGATACATAGTTTCTGCATCGGCACACCAGAACACTTTCAAACCATACTTGTCAGGTTTTGATGGCAGATACTGCAGGAAGGAGCATCTGCCTCTCCAGGGAACAAGTTGCTCATCCACGGTGAGAAATGGTCCAGCGTTGTAGTGCTTTTTCAGGGTGCTGAGAAACTTCTCCCAAACATCTCGAATTGGTGCAAACACATCCCTCTGCCTTCTTTCCGTTCTTGATTCCTTGTCATCAAAGCGCAACATGTTTCCAAGCTTGAGAAATCTGTTTCGTGTGAATGTACATCGAATCAACTGGTTGCCGTTCTTGACATCCCAAAGCAATTCCGAAGGGAAAATGTTCTGGTTCATCGCTCCAAGATGGATGTAGGCACCAATAAGAGCTCGGATCTCGATGGCATCTGTTGGTTTCCACTTGTCTTTATCAACCCTTTCACCCTCAAGGTTAGTGTATTTCACAATATCTGTGAGTATACTTGTAGGCAGGAACAGGTTGAATGTAGAGACTGGATCAACAGCAGACTGAACATTTTTTATCTTGGTTCTTTCTGGCTTGAAAATGTTTTTGCTTGGGGTCTTTTGCTTCCTTGTATCAGGAGTAGATGACCATTCAGTGCCATTCTTTGACTTGAACACCTTACCTCTGTCTGAACTGTCAACCTGTAACTGCTGCTCATGTGCACCATCTGTCGTCATGTCCCCCATTGCGGCTTCATTGGTTGCACTGGGCTTATCTGGGTCTGAAATGAACCAAGAAAGATGCTAAAGTATGATATAGGGATAAAAGCGTTGAATTAGTTTTGATAAATTGCAAGACATTATCAACACCATAATCCATGACAGCTAAATGTAGACCCTGAAAGAACAAAATAGACTACAAAAGCACTTTACTCTTACTCACTGGCATAGTGAGGCCCATTACACACTGTTGATTACTCTGAAAATAATTTGCATAGGATATACTACTTTACCTTGTTGAATGCCAGTTTCAAGTGTTCAAACCATCTTGACAAGCCATCAAAACTGTACATAGCATAAAGAGGAAGCCAGGCATCAGGAATCAGTGGCAGACTTGCTAACCACTCAAACCACATAAATAAATCAATTTAGACCCAATTTTGAAAGTAAACGTAGTGCTTACCAATTCTTTGAAGTACAGGTCCCAATTCAGTGAGAATGTATTCTTCGTCAGAACCCGGGTCTTCTTCAGGCAAGTCCTCATCCGGAGGAAAAGTGTAGTTGAATTCCTCACCCTCACTTTCAAAGCCATCTTCGACTTCTGGCTCAGATTCAAGCTGAGAAGGATCACCACTACCAGAAGCACCAAGATCAAATGCTAAAGCTTGAAATACATTGCGATCCATCTTGGAGAGACAACTAAATGCAGGCAAACATGCTCTCTGTGAACAGGAAGGGAACTCATGCAAGGGAGGCTAATCTGTTTGCTCAAGGGAAATCACTCTAAATATTCAAGTGAGATAACTCAAAAATATAAACTTGGTGTGATCCCTATCTGCAATGAAGGAAAAGAAGTGATATACTGTATTTTCCTTTCGGGTCATTTTGACCCAAGTTGTAGGGCTAAGGGTAGTAACATTTGATGACAGACCATTGGTCAACTACTGGACAAACATGACCACAACTTTTCTCAGATGAGGGTATATGAGTGAATGATGCATATTTAGAGGCTCAGGTTAATACCTTTCATAGTTTCCAAAACATTTGCATCTAAAGTGCATCTCGGGTCAGTATGACCCACCTTGTAGGGATAG
>JAWQFJ010002205.1:0-11678 GCA_034096865.1 Theodoxus fluviatilis | reverse complement strand
GAGTATGGAAGCGGGTAGTGGAAATGGCGCGCTGGCAGTCAGTGGACGGACATGGATACACACACAGCTGACGAGATTCACAGACGCAGAGAAGACACACGAGGCCTCCTGGGCGAGACACCGTCATGCACAGTGGGTAACAAGTCTGACAGGCACCATGCAACAGCCAACGAGCACGACTGGTGGACGCTCACGTCACGTGATCATGCGATAGCCAATGAGGAATCAGTATGATGAGGAATTAGTTTCACATGCTGCACGTGCAATTCTGTGCAGTGTGCAAGATTAAGTCAAATCAGGTTTTCATGACTGGTGATCTTCTTTTCAAATAGATCGTGCACGTGATCTGTGTGCTGAATAAGCAACTCAAATGACAGATTTCCATCTTTCGGACTCAATGTAGGTTTAAGAAGCAAATTTTGAAGAAGAAACCTTTTGGTTTCCTGCTTCGCAGGACGCGAGATCAGCTCGGCTGTCTTTTCGGCGTCTGTGATCTCGAGCAGCGACCACGCAACCTTCACCTTGGTCTCCAGAGAATCAAAGTATGCCATGACGCGTCTCTGCAGCAAGACCTTCTGCGCAAGGTCAAGGTCGTTGGGGTCGGGCCCGCTTCTGCGCTTGCGCACGCGGGCTCGAAGGTCCCCGGGAGAGGTTTTGACGGACCTGCCTTGCTGGCGACTGTCAGACTTGTTACTGCCATTGTGGAAGTCGGGGTCGGACTTGGAGCGGGGGAGGTAGGTGTAAGATTCGTAAGAAGAGTTGGTGGCCACTAAATGTGGCACACCGCTGTAGCCTGGCTGCAGTTGCGAGACGTAGGCCACCTGCAGGTCGGGCGAGGCAGAACGGAGTGACGCCACGCTGTGGGAACGAGGGCGCAGTACCTGAGCCGACGTCTCGCGTCGGCGCCTTTCGATGACGGAGCGCGAGCTGCCAGAGCGACGGTGGTGAACGTGCGTAAGTGTGGGCTGGGGGGACGGGGTTCGAGTCTTCTCTTCGTCAGGGCGGGTGTAGTGGGAAATGTCCACGCTGGCCAGTGAAGTGCCAGTCTGGGGCCGCAGCACCACGCTCTCCGCGCCCTGCCGCACCGGCTTCTCCTACAACAACACACAGGGACGTCACGCCGCGCCTGATGACGTCACGCCGCGCCTGATGACGTCACGCAGCGCCTGATGACGTCAGCTTGGTTAGATTTTTGCTTTGTGTCCATTGAAAGGATTCTAATGGTTTTACAACGCAAGACGGTGGGTAATTTCGGTTGCTTCATTTGAATGCCTATTGGAGTCAGGTGAATGCGTAACCCTGCCCTTGCCTAAAGCTACCGTTGCCTTCCTTTGCTTGTACTAGACGAAACTTTTGTCTGGTAATTCAAAATACTAGCATTGGAATCGTTTTAAGATACCCGTATGTTTTGCTTGATGTTGCAGGAATGCACAATTGTATCCTTGGTCGAAATGCATATCTGGCGCTCTCTCTTTTAATGAGTGCAATGCATAGCCATTCGAGCTGCCTGCCCAGCCACATTGGGGACGTTTAACCCTGGAGGTAAGTCAGCATCGGTTACGCATAAACCAAGCATTGTACATGTATTTGCACTTGTTTAGAATTCTCTATCCGGTTTATGGTTATTGTTTTTACTTTGAAAACAAAGCTCCATAGCCAGGTGGTTTGGGGAATAAAAACCAAATACCAAGTCTTTCTACAGTACTTGTGGCATGTACACGTAATGCCATTGAACATATTTGTATTGTTTGCCTTCGAGCAGTATGTATTAAAGCTCTCTGAAGTTATTTGAGTCAAACATATTTTCTACAAGCCTTAATGTCATGTTTACTCAGATTTCACTGCATAGACCAATTTCTTTGAATTTGAAGGTATGGAATTTCCTTCATTACATGGTTTGCCTTCTACATCAAAGGGTGTGATACCAAGAAGCACCGTGGACACAGATCCCGGGCAGCGTGCGAGTGTTACTTGGTTGCCTTATGGTCATGGGCACGCAGTCTGCATTGGGATTTAGACTGCAAAGCTGCTTTATAGATTCACGAATTAGCTATCGCTAGTTAAGAAGGTAGATATGTCTCTTTTCAAGCGTATGGGAAATGCGTCACTTATCATTCATTGATACCCTCTAATATCATGGCGATGCTAAGAATTTTTCCATCATCTCCGAAAAGACTTCGTGCAATAATTGCTTGTTTCTACATGGTATGGAAGCGCTCACTTTGCAGCCATGAATATATCCTGTCGCCAACGTTGATGAGAAGGAACGTCCACCTCTATGATACAGTGAATAATTTTATCACGGCGATGGGGTCTGATCAAACGCAGTGTATCGAACTGATCTAATCTGCAAGTTACAAGGCAACTAGAATGCCTCATCGGTTATTGTTTCGTTTACCCCGGATGTGCTCTAATTCTGACCCAGGTCATGACATCGGCCAGGTTCAGTTATTCAGTCGTGCTGGAAGGACATGGGCAAATCAAGACACGACGAACACATTATTTGAAGGTACTACGTCAGCCAGCAAGAGGCATTTTTTTGGGGGGGGGGTGGGTTTGATGGGAAAAACTTCACAAATCTCAGCTGGACTGTTCTGTATGTAGAATAAGGAAATATTCAAGCACAATGTACCTTTTACGCAGGTTAAAGGTGTTCAGACTCACCTTCGTTGCCACACTTCTCTAGAACAGAAACGAGTCCATCCACAAGCATGCAATTAACGACAAGCACTGACATCAGGGGATCCTCGAGGGTTCGAGCGTAATCTTCCAAGAAAGTTTTGAATGAACGACGAATTTAATGATAAGACGTAATATCAACAGCACCTTCAACACGTCGCATTACTGTACATGTACTGCCAGAACAGCCATGGAGGTGATTTGCGTTGCCAGTGCGACTCGTGACTAAGATTTTTTGACATCTCAATTGTGTTGAAGTCTGACAGGCAGACAACATTTTCATTGGTAAAGAATTTTTACAATTTGGAAACAGAGTGAACACGACTTCATTCGTCAACAGTAGTAGCTCACTGCCACACTAAACAAAAAGGTGCACTGAACTGATTACGTCAGAAGCGGTGGCCACAGTACTTTATTTCTTTCATCACATAGTCGCTTGAAATGCAGCTACAAAGAGTACCTTTAAATGTTATTTTTTACTACTGGAAATAGCCAGAAGTCAAAAATTAACTACATAGTACGGGGAACGCACAAAGCAACTGCTCACTACGTAGCAAAACGTGCTGACGGGAACAGGCCAAAGCACAATGTACCGACAGCGCTGAAATACATTTAGATAGGCTACAGGCAGACACTATGGTGCAGCTAACACCGATACAGTAAAACCAGCCGCTGTTTCTTCTACCATTGTGCTGTGCTGTACTGTGCTGTGTGTGCGTGTGTGTATGTTTGGGTTTGTGCGTGTATATGTGTGATACATACTTTGACATGACGAGAGACTTATATTGTAATTGTTCTATGCACATAGTTGGATACCAGAATAGTTTAGACTCCCGGGCTTTGATTACATTTGATATATATAGCCAGAACACTGTTGCGATTCAAGTTGACACAGTAAAAATTTGTTCGAAAATGTCTTCAGGACATCAATAGTAGTCTTTATCTCACTTGAATTCACTATTAGGGATATTATTGCTATTTAGAAGAGCCAACATTTTATCTATTAACCGTTTCGAATCAACAACCTAACTACCTGGAGCTGAATCCATTTTGCATGCTTATTACAGAACTAAGCGACGAGAAGAAACGGTCGAGGGTTTCAGCTGTTGACCACGCTCAAGAAACAAAGCTGGCAGCACGATAAGTAAAATAGACACAGGCACATAAACAAAGAGGGGAATACAACGATGAGTTAGTTCTTGTGACTGATGAATTTATAGCATTTCAGAACGTAACAAAACATGTATGATGCTCCTGTAAGATTCAAAACGCTCGATTTGTGGCGCATATATGGAACGTGGGGGAATTGTATCGTCATACTTGCATATAAAACTATGCTGCATAGTTACTACAACAAACAGCTAATTCACGCTTTACACTTGCAAGTATTCCAGACCAGCTGTGTAGTTTCTTTAACTTGTTCGACCAGCTTGGGGAAGGTGCTATCTCGCGCACAAATTATATTTACCTTTACATTTGTGCTCCATTCAAAGTTGAGAAGAGCATCTTCAAGCTAAGAAAATGTTGACGAACGCAATATCTGTTTTTTGCATGCTGAGTACTCCAACTGTCTCAGGAAGACCATGAGTGCAGTCCTTGCGAGTGAACCAGAAACTTTTCCCGCTGTATCCCCCTCAAGGGTTTCGGCTCGGTATGAGAAACGCCCATGCTGTTTCGTTTTTTCTAACCTTGATTTCATCCTTCATTTAGTCGAAGCCGCTCTGCATTCTATGGACGTGTTCACCACTCCTAAAACGGTGGGAACATTTTGGAGATGGTGAGTTGTCTTCTGTGTGCAATTCACTGTCGATTTGTGGCTTGCCGAATTTCCTAGAACGGTTAGAGAGCACGACGTGATCTTCGTACTGAAGGTAAATGGAACATCTTCCTGTCAAGGCGCTCGGACGATTGCATTATGCGCGACCTTAACACTGAGATTCCATCTTCTCCCTTTGTAGGAGCATTTTATCTGACAATGGTGTCTCTGACCCTCAAGGTTTCAGCAATAAAGAAATCGATCTTGGCATCGACTTTGAGGAATCTTTTGGCCGCGTCTGCACATTTCACAGGTTGCTTTTTTATCTCCAGGGAAAGCAAGCAAGGAAGATACGAACGGGCACTTGAGGCTGGCGCCGCGACAGGATCTAAACAGACCTACATACGGCGGGAGCCGCTCGGTGCTCCCCTCATCAGCTGGACCCTGGCCAGAGGTGGCAAAGCAGCCTGTCTCGCCACATGGGTCATCGGATCATTGGTCAATCAACCTCATCTTTCCCTGGTCTGCCACATCCACAGGGACGCGAACTCAGCCACCCTCTGCAGCTTCAACGCGATCCCACTATACATGTATGTACTTACTACATTCTTGCTAGAGTGCGGGGAAACATGTTTAGGAGGTAACGGTGGAAGGACATGAGAGTACATAGAAACGGGGTCTGTGAAAAACTGTGAGAGGTAAGGATTGTGAGAAGACACACAGGGGTGAATGGAGAGGGTCGTCGTCGTTGTTGTTGTTGCTATTATGTGAGGGAAGGGATGTATAGTCAGAATATAGGAGATAACATACGTCCGCAGGGGTTGGGTAGGGTGATGTGGAGGTGGGTATAGGTGGATGGGTGCAGATACGAAGGAATCCAGCGGAAGATATGACACGACACGAAAGGGTTATGTTGTGACGGGAGGACGACCGGGTTAGGAGGTGGATGGGCGAAATACGATGGGATGAAGCAAGATTGGAAGGGGTTGGGTTGTGGTGGGATATGACGTGGGGAAAGATCATTGTGAACAACTCAGATGGCAAGAAAGAATCAGGTAGGGGCAACACATGTACTATACAGGAAACACACTAAGTGTACACAAACATTGTTACTCCATCGCTATACTAAGCAGTACTGTGATTGTAATCAACGCCGGGATTTGAACACCACTGCACATCTATAAGACTTGCGACCTACGTTGATCTGTCCTGACTGAAGCTAACACAAAACATATGTGAATCCTACAGGAACCAATCCATGAACATGTATTTATGTACATTACCAAAGTTTCCACACGCCCACTGTAACTGTCAAGCCCAATAGCCCTTGGAACAAACTGGCAGCCCAGGTCGCCATGGAATTCCACAGCACCTACCTGTGCAACTGGCTCCTTCCGAGCTGGCGGCGGTGGTGGTGGAGGTGGTGGCGAATTCTGATTGTTGGCTCCTCGCTACAAGACAAACCAGATCACAGAACACGCATGCAGAGAGATGTTAGACTGTCAGTCGATGCAGGAGCATGCGAAGACAACAGGCAGCCATACTGTTAGCCTCCAAGCATCGTCGGTCACTTCAAAGAGAATGGTTGAGAGCGGTAGCAATAGAGGGAGTACAGTGTGATGTTCTGAAGTACAGAGCGCTAGAACTAGAAGGCGTTACATAGTACTGTGATATTCTGAAGTGAGAGAGTGGTAAAACTAGAAGAGTTACATAGTACAGTGTGATATTCTGAAGTGAGAGAGAGGTAAAACTAGAAGAGTTTCATAGTACAGTGTGGTGTTCTGAAGTGAGAGAGTGGTAAAACTAGAAGAGTTACATAGTACAGTGTGATATTCTGAAGTGAGAGAGTGGTAAAACTAGAAGAGTTACATAGTACTGTGATATTCTGAAGTGAGAGAGTGGTAAAACTAGAAGAGTTACATAGTACAGTGTGATATTCTGAAGTGAGAGAGTGGTAAAACTAGAAGAGTTACATAGTACAGTGTGATGTTCTGAATTGAGAGAGCGGTAGGATTAGAAGAGATACATAGTACAGTGTGATATTCTGAAGTGAGAGGGAGGTAAAACTAGAAGAGTTACATAGTACTGTGATAATCTGAAGTGAGAGAGTGGTAAAACTAGAAGAGTTACATAGTACAGTGTGCTGTTCTGAAGTGAGAGAGTGGTAAAACTAGAAGAGTTACATAGTACAGTGTGCTGTTCTGAAGTGAGAGAGTGGTAAAACTAGAAGAGATACATAGTACAGTGTGCTGTTCTGAAGTGAGAGAGTGGTAAAACTAGAAGAGTTACATAGTACTGTGTGATATTCTGAAGTGAGAGAGTGGTAAAACTAGAAGAGTTATATAGTACAGTGTGGTGTTCTGAAATTAGAGAGCGGTAGGATTAGAAGAAGTTACACAGTACTGTGTGATGTTATGAAGTTAGAGAATCGTAGAACTAGAGGGAGTTACTTAGTACAGTGCAATGTTCTAAAATCGATGAGTGGTACGACAAGAGGAGTTACATAGTACAGTGTGATGTTATGTTATAAGATTGATTCAGTGACAGTAATTCGCAAAACCCGAAGAGCAACGGTTTCATTCAATAGTAAGTAATCCTAAAGTTTGTAATTGATTTAGATATGAAAGACACGATTAAACAGTTTTGATCAGGCCATTACCTCCTATGTAATCATTGTCCAGGCTTTGGACGAGAGAGCAGTTGACAGCATTGTGATGGGAGCGCATCCGTTCTACGAGTTTTTACAAGTAGCATACATCATATGGAATTTATGGAATAGCTATTTCATTTTAACCGAAATAAGCTTGCCCATTTAGATCTATGTGTATATATCTCACTGGCAGATGTTGAGATCTCCCTACTCCCTTCTCTCTCTCTCTCTCTCTCTCTCTCTCTCTCTCTCTCTCTCTCTCTCTCTCTCTCTCTCTCACTGAGAAACTACTAGTGTGCTTATGGGGGGAAAAGCTTGCTAAGTGTCTCTTCCCTATGGGATCACATCAGAACGTCGATTCCTGCCTTCGTGCTGAAATCACTTTACGAACCCATGCACCAAGGCACGGCTACAGACAAACGCATCAACAGTTCTCTCTGCTTTAGCTACCAGCTTGTTTATCAACCACAGTCACGCTCAATTTTCATTGTCGACCATCAGTACTCACCGATCACATTAAAAGAACGCTCATCTTCAATGGAATGATCACATCTTTGGGCAAAGATATAAGGGAATCACTGACAAGATAGTCCGTGCAACTCCACGGCAACTGGTTGAAGTTACATTCCGGACAAACGGAGACTCCGAGCCCTGGGTATTCCCGCCCTGTCTTGTCTCTGCAGATCTCGAAGCGCTGTCAACACTCACGCGGTGTCATACCGGAGGCGGCTTTCAGGGGGGACGACAGAAGGCACAGGGGCGGACAAAAGACGCTCTCACTGACGGTACCGTGCCACCCTGCCCACTATCTGCCGCTTTTCCCTGGGTCCTGTTCTCGCCCGATTAGGGGATCGCGTTGCCTTTGGGTCCATTCAAACTCCATGGTGCGTGACGCCCCATTCCGATTAAAGGGAGAGCCAGCAGAACAAAACGAGAGAGGGGCAGACTGTGTCGGAATAGACAGCGCGCTATGAAGCGCGGGATTAGCAGCAAAGCGTTCCAATGAGTTTCACCCACGGGATTTAACAGCGCAAACAATTTTTTTTCGGTCTCGCCTGCACACAAAGTCGGCTACTTCACAGCTCAGTGGCGAGAGGGTTCAATGCGGATCTTCGGATCTTTTCACAGCATGAGCCGCTTGGTGAATTGCGGTGTGTTTGAAGTGTACCCAGCCTGACGGACTCTGGGGAATCGATTTGGGACAAGTGACGTATGATTTAGAACAGGACATCTCTGGTTGTCTTTAGATTTTAGTACATAACCCATGGGAATAGACCCATGGTCACATTCATTATGAACCATGCCGTGGATGAAATTACTTTGATCCGAGAATTCGTATAGCGTGAAACGACGGATAGAATACTGTGACTTCAAACCGATGTTATTGCAGTGCTTCAGTAATGAGCACAAACTATCCCGAGCTTCTCATAATGAAACAATGACCGCATCGAAATACGACCGTTTGTTAGTAGGATCGATACAAGCTTTATTCATTTACTCATCCACTGGTACCTTTTCGACAGGTTCTCATTATCCGTGGTGGATTTTTTCAGTCACGCAGCCATATGAATCTGTGTGTGTATGTGTGTGTGTGTGTGTGTGTGTGTGTGTGTGTGTGTGTGTGTGTGTGTGTGTGTGTGTGTGTGTGTGTGTGTGTACAGGGGCGGATCAGTTCATTTTGGGGGGAGGGTTTCCAAAGTTTTTTGTAAGGTACCGGGGGAGGGGGGGGGGGGGGGGGGGGGGGTTGAGAGAAGAAGACTGCAAAATGGTGCAATCTGGTACATTCTGGTGATGATCATTGCCAGTTTCAGGCAACAGATTTTGTTACTGAAAAAATTATTTTTTTGAAATTTTCTTCTAATTAATTTTTTTGCTGTTGGGAGGTGGGTGGGTTCCGGAAACCACGGGGGTGTGGGGGGGGGGTGTGGGTGGGTGGGTGGGGGTGGTGGGTGGAGTGGTGGTGAATGAGTGCGTGAGTGAGTGAGTGAGGCAGTGCGTGAGGTGACGAGTGAGTGAGGAGTGAGTGAGTGAAGTGAGGGTGAGTCGAGTGAGTGAGTGATGTGGTGAGTGAGTGCGTGAGTTGTCAGTGAGTGAGTGCACGTGACGTGAGTGAGTGAGTGAGTGAGTGAGTGAGTGAGTGAGTGAGTGAGTGAGTGAGTGAGTGAGTGAAGTGAGTGAGTGAGTGAGTGAGTGAGTGAGTGAGTGAGTGAGTGAGTGAGTGAGTGAGTGATGTAGTGACTGAGTGAGTGAGTGAGTGATGAGTGAGTGGTGAGTGCGTGAGTGAGTGAGTGAGTGAGTGAGGAGTGAGTGAGTGAGTGAGTGATGAGTGAGTGAGTGAGTGAGTGAGTGAGTGATGAGTGAGTGAGTGAGTGAGTGAGTGAGTGAGTGAGTGAGTGAGTGAGTGAGTGAGTGGTGAGTAGAGTGAGAGAGAGCGAGAGATAGAGAAGGAAGGGAGGGAGGAGGGAGGTAGGGAGGGAGGAGCTCAGATGAGGAGGTAGACCAGAGACAGAACAGAGCATCACAGAGAGAGAGAGTAGAAGAGTAGAGTGCTGTGTGTAGCTGAGAGACCAGAGCAGAGAGAGAGAGAGAGAGAGAGAGAGAGAGAGAGAGAGAGAGAGAGAGGTGTCCACAATTTTCAATTGACTGAATGCAAAACCTCACAGAAAATACTCAAAAAACTAAACGGCGATATCTCCCGGTCCAAACGATGGTGTTTTTTCTTTAAAAAATGCTCAAAAATTAATTCTCGATTTTTTTAAAATATCAGACATATCGCCAGTGCTTATCGCCGTATTTCCAACAGTTTCTTTTTTAAGTGAAGGAACGGCAGCGAGGGTATAGCGGCGTGGAGGAAGGGGGGGACGGTGGTATCTGGTGGAGGGCGAGGAGGAGGAGGGGCTGGGGAGGAGGTGCGCTAAAGAGGAGGAAGGCAGCTGAGTGAGGAGAGTAGAGGTTACCCAAGGGGGCAGTGTCGTGAGCCCTGAGGAGAGCTACGAGGATTGGAGCGAGGGGCTGAGTGGCTGAGAAGGAGAAGCACAGGGTAATGGTAGGAAAGGGAGGGTGAAGTACCAGCAGGAGGAGGGAAAGACCAGCATGGGAGGAGGAGAGGAGAAGGAGGTAGGAGGACAGGAAGCAGGAGGAGGAGGATGTGGAGGAGGCGGAGATTAGCGCGCAGTGAATTGGGGAGTTTTCGAGGCGAAGGAGCAGGAGGACGGAGGGAGGGCCCAAGAGGAGTATGAGCAGCGGAGGAGGGTGGGTAGAAGCACAAGGACGCAAAGAGAAACGAACAATCTAACTGATTACATTTCATAATACCCAACAAAATTGAGTTTCCAGTAAACCACAGAACATGTCCCTGCGGTTTCATTAAGAAGGGACAAGGGAAAGCTGGAGTGTTTGTTACCGTAACGACAAATTGCTTGAAAAGAGTGTCTCAATTACACTCGGCGCTTCGCCAAGGGGACATAGTTGACCTTTTACAAACGAAATGTGACGGTAAATGTCAAGCGCACTTTAGACAGAGCTTCGGACCAATTTTCAAAGATGTTGCATGTCGCTGAAGAAAAATAAAAACAAACCCTACGAAAATTTCTGGACATTTTTGAGAACGCATCCTTTTTAAAGTTCAAAGAATCTCTTATGAATTGCTCCGAGATTCCTGGTCGCCAAATGTTTCTACCCCCAAAGAAGTCTATTCTGAGAGCCACCATGCCCCCTCCATCTGCAGCTGTTGGGGCTAAGGACATTTTTGGAAAACATGTGCCTGTTTATTGTTTCATGTTGCCTTCGTTATCCTCAGTAGATTGAAAATGTCAGGCGAAATTGAATTATAATTACCAGAAACAATCGAGGCAGGCCAGCATACGATAGGACTCCCTTTCACCTTCACAAGATCGGTTCGAAGTTTTTTAATCAATCGATCTTGTTCGCTGGGCGACAGAAGCAAAGGCGCTTTCATCGCCTTACAGTGGTGCCAGTTGACCCTCATCTGACAGGACTTGTACTGGGAATGAACAGGCAGGGAAAAGGAGGAAAGAAATGGAGGGGAGGGAGAAGAGAGAGGGAGGAAAGAAGCGGGAAAGGAGAGAGAAAGAATAGAGGGAGGAAAATATAGGAAGGAAGGGATGGGAACAAAGGGAAAGCAGAGAGAATACAGAGGACGGGAGTGTGGGATGAGAGGATGGGTTCCTTGCATTTCTCCTGACAACATAACCCTTCGTTATGAGTTTTCTTGTGCTTTAGAGATGCGGATTCACTTTCCTGATATGATGGTAAGAACTTTTTGTTAATCTGGCACGGGAAATACACTATGGTTTATTTTTCCGTCGTCGTTAAAAATCGAACAATTGACACTTCTGTTCACTTGTTTTATGTGTCGGTATTTTCAATGAAGGCGGATATTACATGGCCAACCGTCCTATTTTCCCTAGTGGTGGAGGATTCTGAGTGGTTTGGTCCTTCGTCCTGCCTGCATTTCAGGTTTTTTGAAATTATTCTTCCTCATCGCAAACATATCGCTTTCCTCTGCCTTCCCATCGCCACACTTCATTTCCTCTTCTCCTCATCCCACACCTCTTTTCCTCTGCTTCCTCA
>JAWQFJ010002204.1:40000-57653 GCA_034096865.1 Theodoxus fluviatilis | reverse complement strand
GTTAGATTCAGTACACTTATCCTTTTGAACTCATCTTTGAACCACCTATAATGTCAGTGCATACACAGATACGGCCTGAGTCAAGGACGAATATATTGGCCTTGGTCTCGTGATCTTAAACTGAGGTCCATGGTGTTTTGTGTGTGTCGTAGGTCAACGTACCAGCGTCGGCTCACACAGATCTTTTATTGGACAGATACTGAATGAAATAACGATTTACAATGAAAAAAAGGAGAAAGACACGCGCCCTGCTATTTCGTGGAACAACAACGGACGCGAACATTTTTTTTGTTTTTTCACGCGACCCACCTCTAAAGATCAAGTTAACTATGTTACAGTACGTCGTCCCAACAAAATGGCGGGACGTTTGACTTACTTGCCAAAGAAGAGTTATTTTTACACCAGCTTAGTTATTTGTTGGTCTCCCCTTCATTAGTACGGTTCTTTTAGGTTAATTTCGCTAGTTATTCGGCAAAATAACTAGAGAAAGTTTCATAAACGGAATCTGAATAAATTTGGTGTTCTTGCACCACACAACGTCGGGGATTTCCACCCCAAGGGATGATCCAATATCTAAATTTAGGAGGATTACATGTTATATTTCATAATTTGAATATCGGAAGTTTCACTGGGGCCTATACATTCAGGTGTTTTCTTTATTTGAAATGACAGCCTTGGGGGGGGACATTCATTCTTGCGAGACTAGGTAACTGGTGGTACCATTCTCACTTGCCATGGAAGGGACGAAGCACCACCGCCAGAAAGTGACAACGTCATGTATCATGGAGGCATTCGCCGCCAGGTTGCCGACTGTCCTGTAATGGGGAACATTCTCACCTGACCCTGGTCGGTACATTAGTTAGTTAGTTATGCATGCCAAAAGAACTCAAAATGTTCAAAAGGAACTCCGACGAAATTTGTCGGATAACGGGAGTCAGAGGCTTTACCCAACGTAGAATAATCCATTAAATGTTGGAGGTCATTATGTCATCCGTTTTACAACTAATAAAAAAAAAGATATAGAAAATATGTAGACCGCCCAAAAAGCAGCATAGACCACTCAGTTTGAGAACAGTCAGAAACTTATGAACGTCAATCGTATGAACGTTCGGCACTCAAGAAATTGACATTTGTTAGTCATTCAGCGACTAAAATGAACTTATACTTCGTAGAGGACAGCCCGGCAAGAGAAATACCGCATGAACTAATACTATCAACGTGCAAGACACAGGCCGAGTGGAAGAGAACTCGTGGATTTTCACTACTGCGTCCAGTTTGCGCTCTCACAACGAGATAGAGCGCACCCATAAGATAGATTGCCAACGAGTTGTTGTCCGATCACAGTGCAAAACGGCAACAATAGCTTGACGAAAGAGGAGAAGGGGACACGAGGGTAAAATTGTCCAAGTTTTTTCACTGTCTTTTAAAATATCCTAATCCTGTAACTTCATAAATTTACCAGTGAAGCATTAATTCTACAAACGTTGAGGGCAAGCACTTCTGTAATGAGCTGAATATTTCTCCTTTTTTATAGTAATCTGGAAGAAGGTGGGCAGGAAAGGGCAGCTTGGGGTAAAGTGGTCATCATGCACAACTGTCATGAATACTTGACCTGCTTTGTATGGTCGCTTCTCTTACTACTCTATTCTCTCTCTCTCTCTCTCTTAACCTCCCTCTCTCTTTGCTCTCTATCTCTTCTCTCTCTCTCTCTCTGTGTGTGTGTGTGTGTGTGTGTATGTATATGCAAAGACATATGCTCTCATCTCTGACAACGTGCATTGTGTATGATGTAGATGCATACATCCAGCATGTATCACCAAGAGGTAAATATAAAGCAGACACCTCTTGTACGTAATATAAAACACGGAGATATAACAGAAGTAGTCATGATAGTTTACTATCTATCACCACCACTCTTGTACTTCCATCTATCAAAGTTTGAAATCATCATTATTAATCCATAACCATCCCATACACAACATCCACATCAGTCCGATCACGCATTCGATTCTATCCAATCATGTTCGTTCTAACCGTTCGTCCATCTACACCGTCTAAACTGTAACAACTCTAACTATCTTCCATCCATCCCTCCCGACTGTGTAATGTGAGAAGAGAATAGAGTGGATGGACGAACAAACGAACAGATGGAAGGAAGAATAAATGAGTGATCGGATGGATGGATGGATGTTGGATGGATGGATGGATGAATGATGGATTTAAAATGGATAGATGGATACAAAGAGGGAAGAATAAACTAATGAACAAGAAGAGAAGAGAGGAGAGAGAGATGAGGAGTATGAGAGAGGAGTGGAGAAAGACGACGAGAGAGTAGGGATGGGTGGAGAGAGCGAGATCGAGAGAGAGAGAGGGGAGGAGAGAGAAGAGAGAGAGGAAGCGCCCTAGACAAATGCAGGCTCAAGTAATTCATGACAAGTTCTAGTTGTGCATGATGACCACTTTACCCCAAGCTGCCCTTTCCTGCCCACCTTCTTCCAGATTACTATAAAAAAGGAGAAATATTCAGCTCATTACAGAAGTGCTTGCCCTCAACGTTTGTAGAATTAATGCTTCACTGGTAAATTTATGAAGTTACAGAGTTATGGATATTAAAAAGCATGAAAAGGCAATTTCTCTCAAGCATTGTTGCCGTTTGCCACAGAAAACAAACTCTTAACTAGAGAGCGCTCTGAGAGCGCAAACCTGGACCAAGGAAACCACGAGTTCTCTTCCATGGCCTGTGTGCAAGTAATTAATTCAGGCGGTAATTTCTGCTTGCCAGGCCTGACGCTACGAAGTAAAGTTCATTTTAGTCGCTGAAACTAACAAATGCAATTTCTGAGTGCCGAACGCATACGATGACGTCAATAATAGTTTGACTTCATCAACTGATTTGCGTTCACATTTATCTTTTTTGTATTAGTTTCAAAACGAGATGACAAATGACCTCCAACATTTAATGGATTATTCTCTGGGTAAAACCCTGACCGTCCGACAAATTTCATCAGGATCCTTTTTGAACATTTTGAGTTCTTTTGCTGCATAACTAACTAACTAATTAACGAACCGAGGGTCAAGGTGATAATGTCCATACAGGACAGTCAGCACCGGCAGCGCCTCCCATTACATGACGTGTGTCACTTTCTGCGGGGTGCTTCGTCCTTCCATGGAAAGAAAGGTACCACCAGGTGTACCTGTCTCGCAAGAATGAATGTCAGCTGTCATTTCAAATAAAGAACACCTGAATTATAGCCCAGTGAAACTGCCGAGTTTCAAATATGAAATATAACAGGTAATCTCCTAAATTTATTGGATCATCCCTTGGGTGAAATCCCGACCTTGCACCAAATTTATTCAGATTCCGTTTTGAACTTTCAGAGTTATTTTGCCGAATAACTAGCGAATTAACTAACGAACGAACTAAATGACAGGGGGAAAAAAACTCTCCTTGGCAGAGAAACGTCTCCATTGGGACGTACTGATAACAGCAGGGTGTCGCGTGAAAAAACTGTCCGTCCACGAAATAGCGGCTGTCTTCCATTTTCATTCATATCGTCCAATAGAAAATCTGTGACCGACGCTACACCATGGACCCACGTTTTATCACGAGACAGAAGGCACAATAATTCATCTCATCTGTTAGTGCAACTGACATTAGAGGTGGTTCAAGATGAGTCAGACTGAACAGATACCACCACTTGTACCTCTTCCGCAAATGGTGAGCTTTCATATCAGTCCTATCTTTCAATACGTGATGAGGATGAAGAGGCGGTGGCAAGGATTGAGCGTTAAAGGGCGAGAGAGAGAGAGAGAGAGAGAGAGAGAGAGAGAGAGAGAGAGAGAGAGAGAGAGAGAGAGAGAGAGAGAGAGAGAGAGAGAGAGAGACTTGGAGACTTTGAAGCTTTATTCGTTAGGCACAAAAGGGGTACAAAATCAACATGGGAATTGACATGAAACAATCATAGTGAAGCAATGAGTACAAAACAATATAATTTAATGACAACGGTCTGTGAAACAAATTCATAGAACAATTCGTCCACGAGATTCAATCATTAAGATGCAGTGATGATTGGAAAATGCATCTTTAAAATCGTTGCCACTGGTGCTGTTATCAAAAGCAGAGATTGACTGCAAGACTCATAATTTTAAAACCGAGTCATTCCCCAATCTGTGTTGTTGAGGCTTTTCCCTCCATCCAGACTGTCTCATTGGGATCCCTCTGTGTTGTTGAGGCTTTTCCCTCCATGCAGACTGTCTCATTGGGATCCCTCTGTGTTGTTGAGGCTTTTCCCTCCATCCAGACTGTCTCATTGGGATCCCTCTGTGGGTTGGGGTTAAGAATTGACCCACCAAGTCTCCCGATATACACGTATCGTAGGAGGCGAATAACTAGGGAAATCGTGACTTGATGTCGCCTGATTCCTACCAACTTTATGATTTTTCGTGATCAACGGCCTAAAATAGCCTTCAAAGACTGATGGTCAGTAAAACTCCACTCATCCATCTGCTTCATTTGGCACACAACACCAGTGAAATAATTCAGAAATTCACACGGTCTTTCGATTTCTACTATTGCTTCGTCTTCACTGCTGTACAACATGAATGATTCGAGTAAACAAGAATTTGTTAACTTCTTCCATTCAATACTACATCCATTCACGCGACAGGGGATTATAGCAGAGCTTATAAAGTCTTTGAAACACATTTGATATCAAATTTGCGAAGGAAAAAAGGTAAAAACTTCACTTTTGTACTGTGATGTTTATGAACCATGTCACAATTGTGTGTTCTTAGAAGCGACGGTGTGTATTTTGTGAATTGCATGTATATATTTATTTCTCTTTTTTTCCCAACCAATGTTAAAAAAGTAACTCTCTGCTAACAAAAAGTTTAGACAAAAGTGAACGACCTGTTTCCTTCAGTCTAATGAATATTACGAACGATCGGAGCCGCTCCAGCCTCATCTTCCACAATGGGAAAATGTGCTATGGTTAGAGGTACTTTGAGACATCGGTATATTTTTAACGAATATCCGTATAACGGGGGAACTGTTGACTTGGCATGACCTCTCTCTCTCTCTCTCTCTCTCTCTCTCTCTTCTGTCTCTCTTCTCTCTCTATTTCTTTCTCTCTCTCTCTCTCTCTCTCTCTCTCTTCTGTCTCTCTTCTCTCTCTATTTCTTTCTTTCTTTCTCTCTCTCTCTCTCTCTCTCTCTCTCTCTCTCTCTCTCTCTCTCACACACACACACACACACACACACACACACACACATACACACACACACATACGCACACGCACATTTTACCAATGAGCATTTTTTTTCGTAATCAGAAAAGAAACAAAATCTGCATGCGCTCTTGTTCATGTAAATTTATATGAATATACTATTTACATTTATGCACATATGTGTATTGTCAGTAAGTAATCTGTTGCTGACCCTTTTCTGTCAAGAACAGTTCCTGCTCCAAATAAATTGTTCAAAAATGGAAATAAAATGAAGAGGGTAGTATCTGGAAACAGACAAACTTCAATCAACCATGGCATTAGGGCAAAGGTTCAGTCCATTTCCAACAACAGCTCGGTGATATTTTTGGCGTTGTTCACGAACGACCGTTGCTGCCTCCGCTTTCTGGCTCTGCCAGGCGTGAGCCTCGGGACGCCACTCATTCCAGCCCATGGCAGCGCTCTTTGGGCGTGAGGATCACCCGTTTCTAAGACCAACTCCCATGTGGCATCGAGCCTGGAAGCTCAGTCTCGCGTGCAGGGGCTTTTAGGGCATGCCATTATCGAACTCGATTCACCGCCTACGACTGTTTATAAAGCTCTGAATAATACTCATTGCTATCTGCTCCCGCGAGTGGGTCGGCGTGTGAGATAGCAACAAGAGTGGGTCAGCTAGCCGGTACCCGCCGGTAAAACGGAACGAACGCACGGGTCGACCAGGGACGCAACGAAACGGTCCGCGAGAAGCCAGTGAGTGGAGACTTCAGGAGGAGAAGCTCAGGGGCCGTGGAGCGGGCGAGCTGCAGGTTGGGCTGCCTGGGGCGGGAGAAAACTGTGAGGGTTGGAATGAAGGCTGCCAGAGATCGATGGCAGGGCAGGTAGAGGAGGTGAGCTGGAGGAACTTCTGCCAGGCGCCCGCTAAGCCGCTTTGATGGGCCGGGCACGTAGACAGAGCGCATAGTGCACCCCCTAGCTCCCCGTCCCCTCCAATCCCCTTTTCCCCCTTTCCAATCCAGTCCCTCTTACCCACCTACCCCTCCCCTCCACCACCACCCTCCCTCCTTCTCTCGATCATAGATAGCCCCACCCTACGGAGCGCATAGCGCACATCTCAACCACCCCTTGTGGCTCCCCCATCCTCTTAAGACCCCACCTCCTTTCCGGTCCGTACGCTCTACCCCTTCCTCTCACCCCCACCTCAGGCCACCCGCCAAAGGCAGGCGCACTCCCACTTGAACGGGTGGCTGGCTCAGGCATGGTGCGGTGAAGGTGGTTGCCTGCTATTTTGGTGATCTACCCCACCTCTGTCGTAGGGTCTACAGAGGTGACCGACACGCTGCTGGCTTCCTCAGTAAATGCAAGGAGATCTCCCGCCAAGATCATTTATCTCGGCTGGGGATTTTTGTTCCTACGCCCTTCCACCACGCGTAGAACAATTCCCCCCTTTTCTCCTCCCCCCCCCCCCCCCCTCTCATCCCAACCACCTCGCCCTCCCCCATCCCACCCACCCCCTTGATCTTTCTAGTAACGACCAGTTGCTCTATCTACAGATCTACCGAATCTAGTTGCCGCCGGCAACTAGATAAAGACAAAGAAACTCCACACCGTACCCCTCCAGAGCATTCAAACTGTTCGCAGACAAGAGTGGCAACACAACACATGGGATTGGGGTGAGTGGGGTGAGTGGGGTGGGTGGGTGACAGGGGCGGAATAGTTTGGTGAGTAATGTAATACATGTCATGCCGTGATGACACATGAAGTTATTATCCTATATCTGAAACATCACAAGCATAAATAACACAAGACACCCATAGAAAAGTCGCAACTATCTTATACACTGATAGAAACTACTTATAAAAATCAGAGAATCACCGTGGCTAGACGGAAAGGTAGATGACATAATATTAATGTACATTTATATGCTTGATCATTATAAGGCGTAGAAGGACAAAACTCAAGCAAGAGTCAAGTACATGTATACAATCTCTCTCTCTCTCTCTCTCATTTGAATTTATGGCACTGATAAGTACTATGTGGTACAATATCGTTACTGTGAAGTCATAGCATTCATGCCATCTCTTGTGTTGGTTTATAAAAAGTCACATCGTGTCAGAGTTTTTGTTTGCAAGGGCTGAATGCAAGACAGGCAGTTTTGCCTAATTCATTACTTTCGTAAGAAATGTGGATTCAACTCAGTTCTCTCTCTCTCTCTCTCTCTCTCTCTCTCTCTCTCTCTCTCTCTCTCTCTGACCATTGCACACTAACGAGTCGACGCTCATCCCATCTCCAGGCAACCTCTACGTTCAGGACCATTGTTATGTTATATGGAACATATCCAGAAACCTGGTCCTGGGCAGCAGAGCATCTGATGGCTAGCACTCTTAGTGTCAAGGGCAGGTGATTCCTCTTCTTTGAGTGAAGCTGTCGCTGTGGGCGAGCGAGACACCAGGCTGAGGCGGGTTTCTCAAATGAAACCCTAACGCATCACGCATCATACGCCATCCTCTCGCGGGACTAGAGGTGCGTTTCCTTTCGAAAAATTTAAATAAATGTTCAAACATATCGATGAGCGCTCATTGCAAGCGCCAGCATGGACAGGCTCGAGTAGAAGAAACGTTTTGGGCTTTACGCGTGCTCACCGTGAGCGTACATCTTTGTGTGTGTATGTGTGTGTGTGTATGAGAGAGAGAGAGAGAGAGAGAGAGAGAGAGAGAGAGAGAGAGAGAGAGAGAGAGAGAGAGAGAGAGAGAGAGAGATATTGAGTTGTGTGTGTGTGTATGAGAGAGAGAGAGAGAGAGATATTGAGTTGTGTGTGTGTGTGTGGTGTATGTGTGTTTATGTGTGTGTGTGTGGTGTGTGTGGTGTATGTGTTATGTGTGTGTGAAAGAGAGAGAGAGAGAGAGAGAGAGAGAGAGAGAGAGAGAGAGAGAGAGGTGGTGTATACATGTGTGTGTGTGTGTGTGTGTGTGTGTGTGTGAAAGAGAGAGAGGGAGGGAGAGAGAGAGAGAGAGAGAGAGAGAGAGAGAGAGAGAGAGAGAGAGAGAGAGAGAGAGAGAGAGAGGTGGTGTATGTGTGTGTTATGTGTGTGTGTGAATGCTTCTGAGAAACCCGCTCTGCAGTGCTGCTGTTGTGTTCGGACTTTCTCCCTAAAGGTAAAATATAGAAAGCAGTGGACTTTTATATAATATCACCATAAATGGAGGGGGGGGGGGGGGCCTAATCGCTTTACATTTAAAAACTCACACACACACCATCATCGGGCCTCCTGGTAAATGCCTCAGAAACACCTGACTACAGATGGGCAAATAATATATACCCCACACAGGTACCAACACCATGGGCGCATTTGTCAGGCAAGTGGCTCGCCTCGATGGCTAGTAAAGGGCGAGCGAGACGCACCTACGGCTAATGAGTGAGAAACGTAGGCAACGTCTAGCCCTCGAGATTCTCTGGAGATTCTACGCCTAACAAACGCGCCCCATTTCTACCCCAGTGCCTTGGGAATATTCCACCTCGATGCTGACTCATGCCCGCATCTTGGGTTGCTGGCAATACAGCACGTAATCACTATCTTTGTGGTAATCAGTTCCTATCGGGTGTGGAGAAGAAATGCGTGTGAAGCACCTTGCCCCAGTATGCTACTGGAGGAATGACTGACTGACTGAATGAATGAACGAATGGACAGAGGAATGAATGAACAGACGATTCGAATGAATGAATAAGTCAATGAATGGGGTTTTACGACCTTTCAGACCATGTAGGCTACGTGTGGCCAATGTCTACAGAGTCACTACAGCTGGTTAAGTTCAAGTCTCTATTTCCCTGGTCATTCGCCCCATACGTTTCCTGTAAGTAAACACGGTGGGTCTTTTCTTACCACCAACTCACAGGGAGTTGCAACAGTAAAATCCGGGTAGCTTCAAACGTCCCTGCCACTGGCCACTGAGGCTGTGGGAGAGAGCTCTGACGACTGGACAAGAGCCCTGGGTATCGATATCTCAGCCTCCGAGACTTCTGCCCTGTCCAGTCTGTGTTGTAGGGAAGGTAGAGACTGCCTTCTGTGCCACCAAGTGTTTGGGTCATCCTACAACATGTAAAGTTACACAATCCGTCCAGAATACACGAGTCCAAAACTGGAACTTTTCTCGGCAACTAACAAGCCCAGCAGGCAGGGGTTTCAGCTGGTATGACTGTAGGGGCAAAAAATAGCAGCATACATTATTTTTTGTTTTCTTCACTTTCAGTAACTGGCTAAATTCAGCAGTCAATTGTTAAGACCACAGATTAGTAAAACAAAGAATATTGTTCTCATATATAAATTACTTAAACTAGCAGTGGAATTAATAAGCAGAATGTTATAGGCCGTTTGCGGGTGCTTCCAAAATATAACTATCATAATAAAAAGGCAAAATACTTAGTGTGATAAATGTTTGATACTTCTTGGAATGTGCAATCAGTGATTGAGTGCAAAATTTCACACCACCAATTGATATGTGAGATTCTTTGTAAACATATGTAAAAGGTACAAAGTGGAGTAGTTTTTTATGCACTTGAAGAACAATGACAAAAATTAGCATGAAATTACCACTTGTCAGTATAAAAAGCATAGAATTTCTTTAATACCTCCATTATCTTAGACAATATCATAATCATATCACAGCATTTTAACAAGTTTAATGGAAATAAAGTATGGGATAACTTTTAGATAATTGTTTACACAAAATAAGTTTTATCTTTTACATGTCATCTACTAAGAATACAGTACTGTTTTTAGTATGTTAACATTGATTTTCTTTTTTAAAATCACTGTCAGAAATTCTTTTCACAATGAAAAAAAAAAGTCAGTCAACACAACTAAAAATGCAGTTTGAATGTACAAGTGTTAAATTCCTAAAAGTAAAGAATTAATGTAATACACTTATTAATGAATTATTAGTTTTAAACTTTGGAGTCCACATATAGGTAAATTGATGGGCAGACAGATTATAGGTAAATTGATGGGCAGACAAAATATAGGTAAATTGATGGGCAGACAGAACATAGGTAAATTGATGGGCAGACAGAATATAGGTAAATTGATGGGCAGACAGAATATAGGTAAATTGATGGGCAGACAGAATAAAGGTAAATTGATGGGCAGACAGAATATAGATAAATTGATGGGCAGACAGATTATAGGTAAATTGATGGGCAGACAGATTATAGGTAAATTGATGGGCAGACAGATTATAGGTAAATTGATGGGCAGACAGATTATAGGTAAATTGATGGGCAGACAGATTATAGGTAAATTGATGGGCAGACAGAATATAGGTAAATTGATGGGCAGACAGAATATAGGTAAATTGATGGGCAGACAGAATATAGGTAAATTGATGGGCAGACAGATTGACAAAAGGGTGGCTAATGGCTGGCCATATCTCAACATTAGCTGCCCAGCCAAACGTTGATCATAATAGGCAACACTAGATGTGTCATTCTAACAGTATTCCTATATTGCAGCACAAGGTAAAAGGCTCTGAGAAACATAGTGCTACAGGCCAAAACACATGGGTCTGGCCGCATTCAACACTGGCTTTGGTCCCAGAAGTACAGACAGGTGCCAAGTACTTTGGGAAGCCAGGCAGGGATTACAGAGGGCTGCCCTAATCCGTGTCGAACTCTTTTAGTCCAAGGGTCTGCATCCAGGCCATTGCACAACAATGCCTGCGTGGGTGAAGGTTGCTCAAGCTTTTCCAAGCATAAAAATACATGTATCCAATTCAACAAAACAAACATGAATATGACAGATGACCGGATGCCACTACTGAAAAAAGCCAAAGCGTTCTTGAACAAAACAGTTGTGTCCAATACAGCAAAACAAACCAAGAACATAACAGATGGACGGATGTCATCAATAAGGATAGACCAAGCTTTATCAAACACAAAATAAAATAGATGGATGGATGGATGTTATTCGTGAAAACAGCACAAGCTTTTCTATTAGCAACACAGCTATGTCAAATACAACAAAACAAATCATGAACTTAATAGATGGATGATGTCATCAATAAAGGTAGCCCTAGCTTTTCCAAGCACAAAACAGCTGTGTGCAAACAAAAGGGTCATCATGAACAAGATAGATGGACGGATGTGTTTAGTGATGATTGCTTAACTAACATTTTCCAAGAACAAAACGGCTGTATTCAAAACAACAAAACAACCATTAAAAGGAGAGATGGATATGTTTTTCTAGTATGTCTTTCAAAATTTGTCATCACAATGCAAACAACTTTTTAAATAGAAGATAAAAAATACTGCAAATTAACTGCATTGGAAAATAATTGCACAAATGATATCACATGAATAATATTTTCTTAGAGAATTTTTGCACGCATACATGAATATATATCGAATGTTGAAGCTACATCAACTGGTTATCACAGTGCTTTGATCCCAATAGTGCTACATTTCACATCACAGTTTTCAGTCATTACCTATAAATATATGTCACTGAAATTCAAATAATGCTGTTATAGAATATTGCATAGTATTAGATTAAATTTCATAAATACAAGAAAAGGTCGATTTGTAAGTAATTGGAAAATTTCAGTAGGTAAAAAGATTCCCAGTGCTTCTTTCATTCAATCTTGTGTAAGAAATAAATGGATTTTTTCATGACAATGTTAAAAATAGTCTTTATGCAGAACGTTGTCTGTATGTTTAACATGAAACTAGAAGCCACATCACAAGGAAAGGCTAGAAAAACAGTGTACTTAGCACAAGAAGCAGTCATACTTATTTCCAGTGAGTGTTGGTGTGATGGTAGTGGTGGTGGTAGTGGTGGTGGTAGTGGTTGCTGACGATTCAAAAGCTGAAGAACCTTATCTGTTACTAAAGTAGTAACAGCCTTAAATTTTCTTTTCATATCACACAACCTGCAGGATTATATGGCATGTCATTTGTATGCAAGAAGCTCCATGATAATTTCTTCATTCGAAATTCTGCAAACGACAGGCAACCTTGACCTGTGATAGTGAAATTTGCACACCAGCTTCGTGATCAACAGACACAATAATGTCATCTTTCATCTATTCTGAGACAAGACCAAGGTGCTCGGTTATGAAAAACTATGTTGACTGAAGTTTAGGGTCAGAATGTATGTATGCTGTGAAGACATTCATAAGTAAAGAGTGGGCTTAGCAAACACTGATCTTAAGATTGAGTCTTCAAAAGCTGCAACAAGTCCAGTAACACCAGTGGCATTAATTAGACACATATTGCCATTTAGATATGGTGAAATTATATTGCAGTAGAAACAGAAACAAGTTTTCAGCTCTTTCAACATGTTTACATACAGTTTTTCCTTCATATTTGGGGGGGGGGGGGGGGGGGGGGGGGGGGGGGGGAGACCTCACTCAGAATGTTTAAAGTTCTTCATGATGCTTTCTGCATAGTGAAAAAGTGGGTCAAAATGTAAAATGTGTAAAACTACTTTTAAAATATGCAGAAAAGAATGTGTGTGTGTGTGTGTGTGTGTGTGTGTGTGTGTGTGTGTGTGTGTGTGTGCATGTATGAGTGTGTGTGTGTGTGCATGTGTGTTTGTGTGTGTATGCATATGTGTGTGTGTATGCATGTGTGTGTGTGTTTAACATACAGAGCCGAAACCCTGCGTCTGTGTATGGATGTGTGTGCGTGTCTGTGTGTGTGTGTGTGTGTGTGTGTGTGTGTGTGTGTGTGTGTGTGTGTGCTTGTGTGTGTGTGACATGCAGGTTCTTCATGTCAACATGATACAGAATACTAGGCTCACAGGGCAAAGAACATGGTATACTGGGATGCTCTCAACAATTGAGCAGTGCATAATTTGTCAAATGTTGAAATGCAATTCAGGAGTGAATTACATGCTTTATTCATGCAATACACTGTGCTAACATCATGGACACAACATCATTGGATCCTAGGCTAACATTGAAAAATAATACTACACCTGGGTTGAAGATCAGACACCTCTGCTAGTATTTATAATGATTCTTTAAAATTATCTCATCTTCCGGCAATTCAAGTTTTCCCCCCACTTTTATCAATCCATATATCAATGAAATGATACAACAGTTGCCCAAGCATGCCACAGCGAAGTTTACAAACATTCCAAAGAGTGCCACTACCAAGTGGTCTTATCAACATAAATCAAGATAAGACCTACAATAGGTGAAACCAGTTCACTTGGGGTCACAAGGCATGCATAAAACATGGACAGAAAGTGCTCCACTTGTCAGCTTTTGGGAATGTTGTTGCAGTGAGATAAGACAGTAAAATATGCATCATTTATGGTGACATGTCAAAATAATTTACATTACTGAAAAAAAATGTGTACATCAATTCATGGAGTAGTTTTAACTGATTTTTGTTTCAAATTTGTCTCTGAAAAATAGTTCACCATAATCAGAATGAGGAAACCGATGTGCTGTAGCCTGCTTGAGATTTGAAGGAAAGCTGACCTGGGTCACTCATATTGGAGCAATGTGACATCATTCTACTCATTGCCGGATGCGTTGGCTTTGCCCTTCTGCCGGCGTTGCTCCTTGATCATTTTGAACCTGTCCTTGTCAGAAATGTCTTTTCCATCAGGCTGAAATAATAGATTACAGATTTTTTTAAATACACACAAATATGTATTGAAAGATTCCATGGAATGACTGGTTAGAAATGAGTGTGATGTGCTAGAGTGACAGGAGCGAGGGAACGGCACAGTAAATAACAGTACAACTATATTGCATTTATTTAAATAAATTGCAAATGACTTATTATGTAGAGGGGGGGAAAGTACTATTACTTCATTATTAGAGACAGTAGCCCTCATAAAGTAAAAGAGAAAGAATTCATTATGAGCAAAAGCTTTTCATTAATCAACATGATTAATCAACATGATTTCTAAACAACACCTTGCCTCTTGTTTACCTAGCACTGCTATTTAAGGACCAAAGAGTCACAAAATGCTCAGATTAAATACACATCCACTTTTCAATAAAATAGCTCCAAATCCAGCAGAGTCATCTCTTCCTTCTTCCTTTAGCCTTGGACGTGAAAATATTGTCATCTCATCTGCATCTTCCTACAACGCCAATGTGTCTTTCAGAAACATCCTCCATCACATTACACAAACTGAGAATATGAATGCAGTATGTGACTATGCATGGGAAAACAAGGCTTAAATTAGCAAAATGAGATATTGAGATGTTTCAACCACAATATTATCATTTCATTCATGCAAGCTCTAGAAAAACAGCATGTTCATAGATCAAGGAAATCTTTTTTTTAAACAGCTATGTAAAGCAAATATATGACTTGGTGCACTAATGACTTTTCTCAATGTTAGCTGGAAAACTGTTTTGCCAATTTTGGCCTTGTTTATCATGCAAATTGTTTAAAAAAAGAAAAGCATCATCTTTCTCTTTTCTACATCAATATTTTTACAAATCTATGGTGTGTGTCATTCTTCAGGCAATCATCTTCTTGAACCCACTGACTCTTTGTTGCAAACGCAAGGAACATGTTCAGTTCAGTTCAGTTCAGTTCAGTCTCTTATCCCTGAGATGGGTTGTTGAGGCACCACTGATGACTTTCAGACAATCTTCCTCCATCGATCTCTATCCTCTGTGGCTCGCTGTGAGTCAGCAAAGGTCAAGCCTGTCCACTCTTTGACGTTGTCTTCCCACCTCTTTCTCTGCCTGCCTCTCCTTCTCCCACCTGGTACGGTACCTTGCAGGATGGTCTTGGCCAGCCCACTGCCTCTTGACACGTGACCGTACCACTTCAGCTTTCTTCTTTTCACAATTGAGAGCAGGTCTTCATACTGTCCAATTGCTCTCCTGATCCTGTTGCTGACTTCCTCATTCGTGACATGGTCTTTATATGAGATGTTCAGAATCTTGTGGTAGCATCTCATTTCCTGGGCGTGTATCCATCTCTGTAGTTCAGATGTGAGTGTCCAGGACTCGCANNNACTCGAGACTGGTCGGCAGTCAATAACACAAGATGTTATTCCTCTGTGGACAAGAAATCCTACTCCATGTTCATGTCTGTCATTTCTACCGCTCTAAAACAGCTTGTGCCCTTCATGGGTTGACGTTTCCCCAAAGTTTGTCCATCTCACCTCACAAAGTCTGAGAATGTTCCATCGGTATCTTGCCATCTCATGCGTAAGCTCTTTGATTTTCCCTTCTGCATGCAACGTTCTGATGTTCCATGTACCTGTTGCAAACTTTTCTCTTCCTCTGATCTTGTCTCTTTTGGCATCAGTAACACATTTATCACCTCCGTCCTGATGTGCAACGGTGGGGGCGGTCCTTGGTAACCCGGGCGACGACCGAGCCGGTGTGGAGTGAGTGGTTGTCTTTGTCATCATGTGGTGTCTGGGGCTGATACAGCTTGGTGGAGCCCATCCCTCTCCAAGCCCGACCACAGCCGAGGTCCTCCTACCTGGAGGGTCGCCCTGGTCGTGAACACGTGGGCGTTGGATCCATCGTGGGACCTGTCCGCCCTGGCCGGTTAATAGGCAGGAACAAGTACGCTGCCTATTAATTATTCATGCAAATGATGTTCAAATGGCAGGATCCCCCGACCCTTCACCCCAAGAAACACATCAACAGATGAATTTTTCATGGGGGCACAATGAGACGTATTTTGAATTAGACATGGGCATTTGCTACAGGACAAAATGACATTCCACCTGATGGAAGCAGTCTGATGGGGTATGTGCTCCATTGCCAGGCAACCTTTATGCTCTGTAGCTACTTGTTTCACCAGCTAACCTAAGAATGCTTTAGAAGACCCCATTTCCAAGTTCGTTCAACCCTGCTGTGTTATGCCATTTCTTCTTCCTGATTAAGTTTGTAGGGGCAGTTCTGTTTGTGACACTAATCTAGATAACCAAGATAGCTCACACAAAAATTAACCACTAAAATCCACTAAAAATAAATAAATGAGGCCTCTAAAACTAAAATTTTCAAACAGGTTTGATTCAGCACATCCTCAAGAGAAAACCATCCAACAACTAAAGAAATTTTCTTTTACACCAAAGCCCAACGTAGAAAATTTGGTTCTAAAGTACTTGAGGTCAAATGACAGAAGATGCTGAATGTTCTCCTGTAGTGTTTTAGCAGATGGCAAACTTCAAACAAAACACCATCTAGTTCACAGAAATGTATAACCCTAAAAGTGATTTTCTTTTTTTGTTTTTCATTCTCGCAAGACATCAGTGGCATTCTAGAAGACTCAGAGTTGCTCAAAAGAAACTAGAAACTTTTTCATGGAGATGTACTAATATCATCACTACAACACAACTGCAGGAAAATCTTACATTCTCCCGAGAGGAAATCAATTCTTTCATTCTAGTCTCCCTCTGACTGCGCATGCTTCAACTCCTATTCTGTCTTGACAACAATGGCTCTGTCTCTAAAAGTGCAGGTATAGATGGGGTGGTGAAATCCTGGTGTACAGCATGAGCTGCCTCCGCACTTCCATCACTGGCTGGAACGCTGTGGCCTGACTCTGTCAGTTCTCCTCCTTGACATGCTCACTTAGGTCTAATCATGCACCGTGGCATTCATAAGTGCAACATTAAAATAAAAGTTCAACAACTGGCAGCTTCTTCTAAAAATTAATACATAGCTTAACATATAATTCATCAATGCAGCTTTGTCTTTTGATTTTTTTTTAAACTTCAAAAGTCTTAGTTTCAATGTTATTGATAATAACAGTTAATTGACAGTACCTGCTGCAATTTGGTCTACAACTACAGTATCTTATTCCAAAATGCTTGGTAAATTATCTTGGCCTTATACCACATAAAAAATTTCACATGAAGTCTTCTAAGTTACAACAGGGGTAGAGAAAGAAATCTAGTATCAAGAGAAACTTGCTACAACACAAGACATGATACAGCACACATGGATCTCATTATGGCTAAACAGGTATTTGAGAGCAAGCACACACACATATGCGCGCGTGCACATGCACACGCACACACGCACGCACGCACACACACACACAAACACACACACACACTCAAACACACATACAAATAAACACTAACACACAAACTCACACACAAACACACAGATAAACAAACACAAATAAACGCAAATACACACAAATACACAGACACACACAGATACACACACAGATACACACAGATACACACACACACACACACACACACACACACACACACACACTTGTGCATCTGCGCCCAGAAAGAAAAATTATTACAAACATTTATTCACACACAAACACACCTGAACAGATATACATGCCCATGATCATTTTCAGAAACACACTTGCATTCATTCTCTCTCTCTCTCTCTCTCTCTCTCTCTCTCTCTCTCTCTCTCTCTCTCTCTCTCTCTCTCTCTCTCTCTCTCTCTCTCTCTCTCTCTCTCTCTCTCTCACAC
>JAWQFJ010002204.1:0-35000 GCA_034096865.1 Theodoxus fluviatilis | reverse complement strand
AAATTTGACTTCATGTGTGCCCACAAAATGACAAAATATCATGTCACAGCGATGGAAAAGTTACTTTAATCGAACTTTTTAATTGCAACATTAATGCTTAATCAGTGCCTGGAGTACAAGTTCACATGGAGCTCCTGAGTCACTCATAAAGATGCCACAGAGACATAAAATGCACCACTGTCTCATAACATGGATGGAAGCTGATGACAGGTGTAATCATCAGCTGCATCCAGTTAAATCCGACTCACCAGACTGTGCTGCATGCTGAGCGACAAGGGAATGACCTGCGACTGATTGGAAAGACTGACATATGCTCTTCAGGACCCATATTATTTCAAGCATGCCAGGCCAAAAACAATGACATCCAAAACCAGCCAGCTCTTTGAATTTACTACATAGACATACATTGAGAAAAATCTCTGTAGCTCAGTGGTTGGAACTCTCAAACATTAACCAATAGGTTATAAGTTCAGTTCCCATCCGAGAAGTTGAAAGTTTTTCTTCCAATTCCCAGCAGGGTTTTGGCTGTGCCAGGGACAACATTTGCTCTCACCAGGCTGCGTTGCTTGCTCTGCTCAGACTTCCGCTGCTGCTCAGCCTCCTGGGCCTGCGACTCTGCCAGTCGAAGCAGGCGAGCTGCAGTGAAGGCCTGGTCATCCTTCTTCATGGTGGAAGCTTTGGCCGCTGCCAGCTGCTCCTGTACTCGGCGTCTCTGCCTCTCGTACTCCGCCATCACCACCTGTCATCACATAGGCCAGAGCAGTTACCTCCCTTGAAATGTGACTAATGGTTCATGTACACAGTAGCAGTGAAGTGGTAAAGTTGGATGAACTGTCAACAACCCGTCTATTGCATTCTACAAAGGTACATAGTTATGCATGATCAGTTACACATACTCTAATTATGAATGTTCTTTCCTTTCTAGTGCTGAGGGCTGGTAATGTTAATAGCCTCTCCAAATTTTGAAAAGACCATAATCAATGGCGTATTTTCTAAATCCTATTGTGCCTTAAAATTGCTGAACATCAAAACTCAAGGGGCGGAAAATACAAAAGCAGCGTGATCATGCCATTACGTTCAGAGAAAAAAAACCTGACATCAAGTCTTAGCAAAAGATTATTATTTTTTTTAATCACCACACTGCAAGAGCTAGATGACCTTCATGCAACATATCCTAAGCTACATGTATATTAGGACCAATTTCGATTCCCCACCCCCATCCCACCCCCTCCACATGTCTGCCTGATCAGTTCACACTTTATTTGAGTGTGTTTACTCTTTGTCATCTATATCCACACATTATTTTGAATTTGCATACGGTTTGAATTTGCATATGGTTTGAATTTGCATATGGTTTGAAAGTGTACAAGTGTATTTCCTATAGGTCTTTTTTTTCCAACCGCCTGCCTGCCTGCCTGCCTGCCTGCCTGCCTGCCTGCTTGCCTGCCTGCCTGCCTGCCTGCCTGCCTGCCTGCCTGCCTGACTGCCTGCCTGCCTGCCTGAAGAGCCATAAATGTGTAAATAAAGGAGTCAGCACATATTGTTTTGAGGAGGGGAATTTTTTTTTGTTAATCTCACGAATCCATTACACAATATAAATTAAATATAAATTTGATAGAAATTCAGTTTCAATTCAATATAAATTTAATTCAATATAGTTTAATATCAATAGGCTGTGCTGCCTTTACCTGCATCTTTGCCGCATGGTTGTCCTGGAGATTTTTCAGCACTTCATCCACATTGAGGTTGTCACGCTCTGCTGCAATGACAACAGAGACAATACATGAAAAATTATGGACAAATTCATCATAGCCAGCAGCATGTGATGAAACCTAAAGAGAATAGTTCCTATCCAACAAGTAAACAACAAACACACACACACACACACACACACTTACCCAACCACCCACCCAACCAACCACCCACCCACCCACACACCCAACCAACCACCCACCAACCCACCCAACCGACCAACAAACCAGGCAGTTACTCATCCATCCACCCTACAGCCACCACCCAACCAACCAACCACTCAGGCAGCCACCCAACCAACCAACCACTCAGGCAGCCATCCAAACAACCAACCAACCACCCCACCCACACAACCAGCCACCCAACCAGCCACCCAACCAATCATCCATCCACCCACCTACCCACCCATCCACCCGCCCAACCGACCAACAAACCAGGCAGTTACCCGTCCATCCACCCTACGGCCACCACTCAACCAACCAACCACTGAGGCAGCCACCCAAACAACCAACCAACCAACCACACAACCAGCCACCCAACCAATCATCCATCCACCCACCTACCCACCCATCCACCCGCCTAACCAACCAAACAAAACTGGCGTAGAAGCCAAAAGGCCACAAGGACTGATAAAAGAAGAAAAAAACCTCAATATACCCTCCACCACACTCTTTAAATGTGTCATTGGAAAATATCAGTGGGAAAACAACTCCCCTGTTTCATAATGGAAACGGCATCCAAGTCCCTAATGGGAAGAGACAAAGGAAAAGCCCAGAAGAGAGGAGGCACAGAGAAAACCCGCACAAGCACGGAAGATGCAGTGGAAGTGAGGATATGGTGAGAAGGATGGAACCCCTGAGGAAGAGAAGGCTGAGAGAGAGAACAAAGCCACAGGTACCCATAGTCCTGCTCTGCTTGTAGAGTTCTTTCATGGAGGGCTCGGGGCTGGAGGTGGGCTGGGGCACAAAGTCTGGGTCGTCCAGAGTGAAGATGACACCCGCCACGTTGTCGTACCACCCCTCCTGTCTGGCCAGGCACTGCACCTTAACCAGCCACTCCAGTCTGTTCTGATCCTGCAAGAACCCACAACATTTCCATACACTTCAGCACAAGAGTTTCACCCGGCCTTTGAAATGTAAACAGCCATAACATACAGCATATCTACAACATCTACTTACACAACTTTCACTCAGTCTTCAAACTGTAAAAAGCCACAACTTTTTCACACACTTAAGCTACAACATACGAGCTATCTACCTCTATCTACATAACTTTCACTGAGTCTTCAAACTATGAACAGCCAAAACAATTTTACATATTTAAGCAACACTATACCTACATCCTCCACATTCACAAATTTCACCTAGTCTTCAAACTGTAAAAAGCCATCCACACTTCCACACTTCCACACTACAGCTACAATGCAACTATGATGTCCAACAACTGTAAATTCATTTACTGTCCATACTATGATGAGTTGTAACATGCCAACACACTGTTATCAAATGCTGTTCTTCAGCAGTCATCCAGAACACTTCCACACACTTCAACCTCAAGAAAATTCACACTTTGTCCAGCAAATAATTATGACATTTCCACACACTTCAATGAGTAGAAAACTCTCTTTCCTGCCTGTACGCTCAAATAGCTAAATTTCCACACACTGTTTTCAACCACAGAAAATGCACAAGGCTTTAATCCTCTGATTTGTCCCATTTCCACAACTTCATCCAGCAGAAAACTCACCCAATCTTTACCCAACAAAGAAACACAATATACTGCAGTTTAAATGGGTATCAGCAAAATTACTTTTCATGCCAAGAGGTACAAATCAAGTGGAGACAAGTCTGGGACATGACCATTTTAAGGGCTCAGAGAAAACAAAGAACACCTCTTGTTCAAATGGCCAAGGTTTGACTATGACTATTTTGGATCAACTTTTTTTTAAGTGTGAAATTTCCCCACGTCATGATGTGCATGAAAAGAAAGTGTTGTGCTTTGGCTTGGTCATATTTAAAGCACTAAAATTAAGGAGAAGAGAGACTACTCCATGGTGCTAAGGTCGCCAGAATGTGCTTGCTGAAATGCAATACCTTTACAACCATCAACTTTTTAAAGTGACTCAAGTACTTACTGTATGTAGACTAACTTATGAAAAGCCTGATACAATGGCATGCTTATGATAATACGAATATAATTATTATCACAGAGAATCATTCCACGTTTGTGACTTGATTCATGTTTTATCCAACTTTTAGAATCAGAGATGCAGACAAAAAAAATGTGTGGCCATGAATGCAAAACTAGCACAGAAAGAAATATCTTTTGTGGTGACTATTGCTTGTCACGTGCCATACTTACCGCCTGAGACAGCGCAGTGCTGATGGCATTGCGACTGTAGAGCTGTTTGGTCTGCAGGTCTGCTAGGAGTGCCACTTGAAGCTCCTCCATGGCTTTCCGCCTTCTCTCCTCCCCCCCTTCCTCTCCCAATAGCTGCCTCTCCACTGCAACACAGCCACACACTCCTTAAGCCTCGGTGACTTGGACTAAGATGCAAACACAATCACACACACACACACACACACACACACATCCAACACATACACACACACACACACACACCCACACACACGCAAACACACACATCCAACACACATGCACACACACACACACATCCAAAACACATGCACACACACACACACACACAAACATACACACACACACACACACACACACACACACACACACACACACATCCAACACACACACACACACACACACACACACACAAACACACAAACACTCACACATCCAACACACATGCAAACACACACACACACAAACACACACACACACACACACACACACACACATTCACACACACACATCCAAAACGCACACACATACACACACACACATCCAACACACACACACACACTCACACACTCTCTCTCTCTCTCTCACACACACACACACACACACACACACACACACACACACACACACACAACCTACACTGCATGCGGGCTGCCAGGGCGTTAGTGAGGAGGTCAAGTCCTTGCTGGCGTTCCACTGGGGCATCAGGATTTGCGGAGTTATCCCCCCTGACCAGCTCCTCCGATGCACGGCGCCAGTCATTGTGGAGTTGCTGCAGTTTGGACAACTCCGACACCAACTCCTGTGTCACACAAACAACTCACTGTCAGTGTGCTGCGTCATGAGACCTGACTGGGCTGAATGAGGCTGGATAACTCACTGTCAGTGTGCTGCGTCATGAGGCCTGACTGGGCTGAATGAGGCTGGATAAAGCTGGCATATGGTAGATGAGAAGGAAGCAAAATTGTAAAAGAAAAAAAGTAAAAAGTTGTGAACCGCCAAGGATGAAGGATGGTGAAAGTGGACACAGTGGAGAAAAAGTTTGAGCAAAAACATGGTTGGCAAAAAAGTAGTTTACTGGAAGTCCTGGTACTAAAAACAAAAATGACTGGGTAAACCATAACAATTTGGCAGATAAGGGGACTGTACATGGAATCTAGGATAGGAGCTCGGCATTTGCATGAGGGTTGTGATATCTGCAAGACTAGGCAAGGAGTTGAAACAATAATTATATTCTTTTCAAAGGTAAAAGAAAAAGGCAGACACAAGGAGAAGAGACAGTCAGCTAGAGACATCATGAGACAGAGACGGAGAGACAATAGGAGAAAGAGGCACAGGCAAAAGACAATGGGACAGATTAGGTGACAGCAAAACTCAGTTGAGATGTGTATACCTGTTGAGACATGTTCTGGTACTTTTCATTGATTTCTGAGTCTGCAAGGGCTGTGTCCATGAGGTGGAGAAGGACTTTACGTTCATCTTCTTCCAGTCGGTCTTGGCCTGTCAGGACGCCCTCTTGCCCAGACATTTCTGAACAAAAGGCAAAAATTATCTCTCATCCCATGTACAACATCCAACAGTGACAAAATCGGGAAATAATTTTTTAATATTCATGTTGAAAAACCTGTTTTGTTCTCTTGTCTAACATGAAAAAAAAAATCAATCCTTAAGTAGAAAATGTCATCACTCAGAAGGTTCACAGTTCACAGTTCACAGTAATTTATTTCGCCAAGTGACATCATTTAAAAAACGAGCACGAGGAAAACTAAGTGATGAAGAAGGTGGGGGAGGCTGCAGCTTTTAAAGAGGTAGGCATATCTTGCTTAATCAACACAAAAAGACAATGCCTAAAATCAATTGACCAAGTCCAGATTTATTATCTGAGGCTGGCCACGGATAAAGATTCCAGATATTACTTTGAGAATGGCTACAGAGTAGAACGGAGAGAAACTACAGTGGCTGCCTACATATCGTAACTATAGAGACTAACCACAGATAGTAACTACAAAGACTGACTACAGATAGCATCTACAGAGACTGACTACAGATAGTAACTACAGAGACTGACTACAGAGAGTAACTACAGAGACTGACTACAGATAGTATCTACAAAGACTGACTACAGATAGCATCTACAGAGACTGACTACAGATAGTATCTACAGAGACTGACTACAGATAGTATCTACAGAGACTGACTACAGATAGTAACTACAGAGACTGACTACAGATAGTATCTACAGAGACTAACTACAGATAGTATCTACAGAGACTGACTACAGATAGTAACTACAGAGACTGACTACAGATAGTAACTACAGAGACTGACTACAGATAGTAACTACAGAGACTGACTACAGATAGTATCTACAGAGACTAACTACAGATAGTAACTACAGAGACTGACTACAGATAGTAACTACAGAGACTGACTACAGATAGTAACTACAGAGACTGACTACAGATAGTAACTACAGAGACTGACTACAGATAGTAACTACAGAGACTGACTACAGATAGTATCTACAGAGACTGACTACAGATAGTAACTACAGAGACTGACTACAGATAGTAACTACAGAGACTGACTACAGATAGTATCTACAGAGACTGACTACAGATAGTATCTACAGAGACTGACTACAGAGAGTATCTACAGAGACTGACTACAGAGAGTAACTACAGAGACTGTCTACAGATAGTAACTACAGAGACTGACTACAGAGACTAACTACAGAGACTGACTACAGAGAGTAACTACAGAGACTAACTACAGATAGTATCTACAGAGACTGACTACAGATAGTAACTACAGAGACTGACTACGGTAGTAACTACAGAGATGAACTACTGAGAGTAACTACAGAGACAGACCAGAGAGTAATTACAGAGACTGAATATAGAGAGTAACTGCAGAGATCAAATACAGAAAGTAACTATAGAGACTAACTACGGAAAATAACTAAAGAGACGTACTACAGATAACTTAAGAGACATACACATGAAGTAACTACTGAGAGCGACTACGTACAGAAACTACAGAGGCAGACTACATCCAGTAACTACAAAGATTGACTACATATTTTAACTACAGAGAATTACTCTAGAGTAACCACAGAGACTGACCACAGAACCCCTTACCCTGCAAGTCCATGGTGGGTTCCCGATTCAGGGTCAGAGGGATGCCTTGCTCCCCTGCCTCCTCTCTCTGGAGTTTCCTCTGCCTCAGGCGTTCTCTAGCCAGCTGCCTGTGTCTCTCTCGCTCCTGCTCCAGGCTGCGCAGGGAGAAACAAACAGCTGTGCAGAGAGAAACAAACAGCTGTGCAGGGAGAAACAAACAGCTGTGCAGGGAGAAACAAACAGCTATGCAGGGGGAAACAAACAGCTGTGCAGGGGGAAACAAACAGCTGTGCAGGGAGAAACAAACAGCTGTGCAGGGAGAAACAAACAGCTGTGCAGGGAGAAACAAACAGCTGTGCAGGGAGAAACAAACAGCTGTGCAGGGAGAAACAAACAGCTGTGCAGGGAGAAACAAACAGCTGTGCAGGGAGAAACAAACAGCTGTGCAGGGAGAAACAAACAGCTGTGCAGGGAGAAACAAACAGCTGTGCAGAGAGAAACAAACAGCTGTGCAGGGAGAAACAAACAGCTGTGCAGAGAGAAACAAACAGCTGTGCAGGGAGAAACAAACAGCTGTGCAGAGAGAAACAAACAGCTGTACAGGGAGAAACAAACAGCTGTGCAGGGAGAAACAAACAGCTGTGCAGAGAGAAACAAACAGCTGTGCAGAGAGAAACAAACAGCTGTGCAGAGAGAAACAAACAGCTGTGCAGGGAGAAACAAACAGCTGTGCAGGGAGAAACAAACAGCTGTGCAGGGAGAAACAAACAGCTGTGCAGGGAGAAACAAACAGCTGTGCAGGGAGAAACAAACAGCTGTGCAGAGAGAAACAAACAGCTGTGCAGGGAGAAACAAACAGCTGTGCAGAGAGAAACAAACAGCTGTGCAGAGAGAAACAAACAGCTGTGCAAGGAGAAACAAACAGCTGTGCAGAGAGAAACAAACAGCTGTGCAGGGAGAAACAAACAGCTGTGCAGGGAGAAACAAACAGCTGAGTGGCTTGAACCACCTTGCCTACATTTTGCTGTGAGGCACATTTTATTCCCAGGAAAGTCTGATCAAAACATGAACTGAAGTACTGAACCCACCTCTTTGAGTTTGAGTGATACTTTTTTTCTTCATGCAAACACATTAGGCAAGACCATCCTTGAATTGATATACAGCAACTATTCTTATGAATTGCTATTCTTGTTCAGTTAGTACACCATTTCAAGTTTTGCATGATTATGATAAACACCTCTATATGTTGCTTTTTTTCTTCTTCAAAAATAAAGATAGATCTAAAAAGTGAAAGAGATCATACAGTTGAACTTCTATTACTATGAGACCTTGTTATATGCGCCATCCATTCTAACTTGAAGACTGAACTTTTCAGGATGGAGTTTAGTTTTTTGCTCAATGACGTGCTGAAGTCTGTTCTCTATTACAAAACCCTTCTTTTCAGAGATGTCATTTTTGTGACTGTTTTACTTTCAGCATTGTTAATTGAAATATCCTTCTGCAATGGGAAAAAGAAAAAAACTAAACAACATGATGGCAAACACAAATACCAAGAGCATTTTCAATGCTGCAGCCTGTGCTACCTGTGTGCTTTCTGCTGGCTCTGCTGGTTTGCCAGGGTCATGAGAAGCAGGGCGGAGTCAGCATTGTCCTCCTTCAGTAGGCGTCTCTCCTCTGCCCTGAGCTTGGACAGGGCAAACTGCCTCATCTTCTCCTGCTTCAGTCGATCTGCCTCACTCTGCAGCTGTCCAAAGAGCGCCTCCTTCTCTGTTTCGTACTCTCGGTCCAGCGCCATTAGAATGTTCTGAGGGTTAAAGAGAAAGGGCCATGCTTTGCCATAGATTGATGTTTGTGAAAAGCGGAAGCATATATTTAGACTTGAAACATTTTGTGCTCATTTCATCATTAGCTACCAAGCTTGCAAAGGTGCAGAAGTTTGAGGAATGACCTGGAGAAGCTAAGAGATAATGATAATATTTTCACGCAAGTTCATAAAGTATTGTATAGAAGAAGAAGAAGAAGAAGAAGAAGAAGAAGAAGAAGAAGAAGAAGAAGAAGAAGAAGAGGAGGAGGAGGAGGAGGAGGAGGAGGAGGAGGAGGAGGAGGAGGAGGAGGAGGAGGAGGAGGAGGAGGGAGGGGGGAGGAGGAGGAGGAGGAGGAGGAGGAGGAGGAGGAGGAGGAGGAGGAGGAGGAGGAGGAGGAGGAGCAGGAGGAGGAGCAGGAGGAGGAGGAGGAGGAGGAGGAGGAGGAGGAGGAGGAGGAGGAGGAGGAGGAGGAGGAGGAGGAGGAGGAGGAGGAGGAGGAGGAGGAGGGAGGAGGAGGAGAAGATGGAGGTGCAGGAGAAGGAGGAGAAGAAGCAGGAGAAGGAGAAGCAGGAGGAGGAGGAGGAGAAGCAGGAGGAGGAGGAGGAGAAGCAGGAGGAGGAGGAGGAGAAGCAGGAGGAGGAGGAGGAGCATGAGAAGGAGGAGGAGCAGGAGGAGGAGGAGCAAGAGGAGGAGGGGGAGCAGGAGGAGGGGGAGCAGGAGGAGGGGGAGCAGGAGGAGGAGGGGGAGCAGGAGGAGGAGGAGGAGCAGGAGGAGCAGGAGGCGGAGGAGGAGGAGCAGAAGGAGGAGAAGGAGCTGGAGGATGAGGGGCAGGAGGAAGAAGAGAAGCAGGAGCAGGAGGAGGAGGAGCACGAGGAGGAGGTGGAGGTGGAGAAAGTGGAGGGGTAGGGGGAGGGAATAGGGGAGGGGTAGGGGATGGAAGAGGGAGGGGGGGGGGGAGGGGGGGGGGGAGAATTCACAACTATGAAATCAAATCGATTTCTAAATCAATGTAACCAACCACATGACGTACATTACTGGTGTTATATCTCAGTGATTTTGAAAGAAAAACAATCTCTGATGATCTACAAATTATTCCGAGCAATCCCACACACCAGTCCTCAACATGGTGGAGAGGTACTACTCCGATATCTCTCATCAACAGACATTGCAGCGACCCTACCTTCCTCCTGGATTGCTTCATCTCCTCCTCCACCATTTTTTCCAGGAGTTCGTCAACCACACTCAGACCAGCTGCCTCCCTGGCCTCCTTGAGCTCCCGCTTGGCGCGCAGTCTCTCCTCAAAGCGCTGTCTCTGGGTCATCTTGTTCTCTTCCAGAAGCTGCTCCAGCCCTGCACCGCACAGTGCAATGCAGCTGATGATCATGTCTGTTGAACTCAATGAAGATGCAATGCCTAATGTAAGGCTTTGTTGATAATGCCTGACTAATACTAGACACTGAATCTTCATTGAGTTCACCATTGTGATGCCCAATGTAAGGCTTTATTGATAAAGCCTGACTAATACTAGACACTGAATCTTCATTGAGTTTACCAAGTTTTTTTTCTTTCTTTCTTTCTTTTTTCTATACTGGAACATAGTATGTAAAGTATTCATGCATGATGCAGGATGCCAAACTTGAAAATCTTTTTTGTCCTTCAGTTCATATAGATACCATTCCTTGTATGACCTCAACAGTTCAGCAAGGCACTTCACTTCTTCTTCACAATTTTACTCCTCTGAAAGATTATTTTGTCTAACAGGAAAAATTAAAAACATATAAATTTCTATGTCAAAAGAAGACACTTTCCACATAACAAATCAGCAGAAAAGATTTGCTTTGAGTTTGATCATATCTAAGCCTCTCCCACTATTCAACATCCACCCTGACCTAACACCAACTGCAAGTATATAAAAAAAACTTATGGTTGAAATCATTTCATATTCCACTCCAGGCCACCATCTCCACTGAAGAAAGATGCAGGGCAATTTCCTCCAATATATCTTCCAATGAAATGAAAGCAATTATTTAAAAAAAACTTAACCGTCTTCACTCTGGAGTCCTCCTGTGGCCCCCCTAAAATGGCCCTGCATATGTGAGATGGATTTGAGAAGGGAATTGGGGTTGAGGGCTTGTATATTCTAATAGATTCTTAGCGATTCTTGTATTCTGTATTTTTATGCCCATTATCTGAGTCTTACAGGAAAGGTTAGTACTTTCTGTGTGAGAGAAATATGTTGTCATGAAGAAGAAAATAAAATTTGGCGAAATAAATGTCCATCATGACCTTCCTGAATGAGGTACTTGCCTCCTAGACCATGTGGATCAGTATGGATTGTGGTAGGCCATGTGGATCAGCATGGATTGTGGTAGGCCATGTGGATCAGCATGGATTGTGGTAGGCCATGTGGATCAGCATGGATTGTGGTAGGCCATGTGGATCAGCATGGATTGTGGTAGGCCATGTGGATCAGCATGGACTGTGGTAGGCCATGTGGATCAGCATGGATTGTGGTAGGCCATGTGGATCAGCATGGATTGTGGTAGACCATGTGGATCAGCATGGATTGTGGTAGGCCATGTGGGTCAGCATGGACTGTGGTAGGCCATGTGGATCAGCATGGATTGTGGTAGGCCATGTGGATCAGCATGGATTGTGGTAGACCATGTGGATCAGCATGGATTGTGGTAGGCCATGTGGATCAGCATGGATTGTGGTAGGCCATGTGGGTCAGCATGGATTGTGGTAGGCCATGTGGATCAGCATGGATTGTGGTAGGCCATGTGGATCAGCATGGATTGTGGTAGGCCATGTGGATCAGCATGGATTGTGGTAGACCATGTGGATCAGCATGGATTGTGGTAGGCCATGTGGGTCAGCATGGACTGTGGTAGGCCATGTGGATCAGCATGGATTGTGGTAGGCCATGTGGGTCAGCATGGACTGTGGTAGACCACGTGGATCAGCATGGATTGTGGTAGGCCATGTGGATCAGCATGGATTGTGGTCAAGGGGGAGACAACTCTGACTTTTTTTCTTCTCTCACTTGCATATATACTTTATAGTGTAGCTGTTTGTAGATAAGATATCAGAGGGATTTGGGAAGAGAACTGGGGTTGAGGACCTGCTTGCTTTAAAAGATTCTGAGCTATTCTAGTATTTTGATTTTTTTATGCCCATTATCTGAGCCTCACCTGAAAGATGATTATTATTTACATGAGAGAAATATGTTATGAAGAGGAAGAAAATAAAATTTGTTTGAAAGTATATTTTCTTAATTTAATTTTTCTTTAAGGTACCTGTTAGATTCTACACGGTTGCTTCCCTTAACATGGGGTGAAGAGAGTTAAATATTTCCCATTTCTCCAATATCACAAAATTCAGCCATGACAGATTATATAAATGAAAACTTCATTCACAAAGAGCATCTTGAGTCAAACACTAATTCGAGCTATGAGTCACCATCTCCAACACTACATCCACTTACCTTCCTTTTCACTCAGGTAGTTTCCAAAGATTGATGCCAGTTCATCATATTTGCCCTCCTTGCGGAGTTGTCTTTCCTTCACACGCATCTCAGCCAGGCGCCGCTGGCGTTCCTTTTCGGACAGTCTCAGCCACTCCGCCTCCCCCAGCTCTTTCATCAGAGCCTGTAGCAAGCAAGGGTGTCCATGTTTTACTGCACAGTGTCTCATCATCATAGCATCCCAATGACCAAGGGAAACTTTACAGATCAACATAACAGTTGTACATATAAACCAAGCATCCATTCTGATCACAGATTCTTAGTAATTGCAAACTTCTGTAATTTTCACATCGTCTCTACATCCCATGCAACCCCCCAACCCCTGTCAATCTTTGATTCCTGTCACTGTATTGGATTTTTATACCTTTGTTAGTTATATATCTCCCTCATTACAACATGTTCCAACTTTTATATTCCCATCCATCGTATTGTTGTATCAGGTTGTCTTACATTTATTATGGACTAAGACCCATATTTTGGTCAAGTCTCAGCAACAACGGACACTCCATTTGAAGTTCTCATTATCTGTTTCCATACATGTATGCATCATCACATCCCCACCATCGCTGGTGAGAAACCATGACACAATGTATATACATGTACATCTTAAATACACGCCATGCAAGGCACAGTTCCTGGCCATCTATGAAAATGAAGACATGTTATTTACTTCAAAACTGAGACAAGTAAAGCAGGATGGGTGACAACATGCAAAAACCATTGACTTTGTCAGCCAAAACAGTTGTAAAAAATTCACTTCCAGGAGGGACAAGTCAAAGTAGTCTCTCTTGTTTTGTACAGCACAGCGCTGTTAAACACTTTTACCTCTGAAATCACTGTGTCCGGCAACAGGTAAGTATTGCTGATATAAATCAGCTGAACGGTAAGCCCACCTCTGCAATCATCTTGTCCCTCAGGGCGTCGTACTTGTTGTCCAGGGCATTCTGCAGTTCCTGGTCAGTGCTGGTCTTGCCCTTGTCCTGGGCCGCCACCACCTGTTCTCCCTCCCCTGTCCCCTGACTTTCCACTGCCACCTGCAAAGTGTCATGTGTACCCATGTGTACATCAGTCTCCCTACAACACTGTTTTTACACCTTGCAAAGCAAATAAGCTCTAAGTACTCATTCAGGAAGAATTTGAACAGGACTGCCTGCAGAGTTGCTAAACTTTTTTTCTGTCACTTTGTTCCTAATTGTTCATTTGCTCTAGCAAAGAGATTCCTCAAACATTTAGTCCTTTTCATTAATTAAATGTCCTCTGCCTAAATGTGCAGCAATGGGAAGGGACTGAGGTACCTTTCAGAGATGCAAATATGAAACATTTTCCAAGAAGTGCACAAAATGAATGAATTATTGCAGCAGATTTGCCAAACATATGGAACCTGCAATGGCAAAACTTCAGCACTAGATATGCCGAAATTCTCTGGGTTTTTAAGGGATACCACTTTTTCCTACGCTACCACAAGAAAAATGAAACTTACGCTCAAATCAGATATCTACTCATTATCCCATTCTCAGGGTTAAAAGTGTTTATCAATAATCTTAGAAGGGCTTATAAGTGTGATAATGCATGAGAGCGGAAGCAGAAATAAGTGCTCATACCTCAAACATTGTGGTGAGAACTTCCAGGACGTTCAATGAATAGCCAGTGGTCAGGGCTTGCCAGATGTCAGTGATGCATTTTTCCAAATCTGCATCAGCCTGCAGAACAAGGAGGATGCATGTACATGAAATAAGCATGCACACAAACCACATACACACCATCATGCACAAACACACACCTACATGCACACACACACACACACACACACACACACACACACACACACAAACATGTACAAACACAAGCATACACACTACTACATATGCACAGTCACAAAACACACAGACTAAACACACACACATACACACATACACACATGCACACACACACACACACACACACACACACACACACACACACACAGTAACAAAACACACAGATCAACATACAACCACACAAGAAGGGCAAAGCCCATACGACTCACATGCTTGACCTTGACCTTTACATGACCTTGACCTTTACATGACCTTGACCTTCAGGTGTCCTTCAAGGTCAAGGTCAAACAACTAAACCTAGCAATGACATCATACACTAAGAACTGCTTTAAACATTTTTCCTACCAAAATACATGTGACCTTGACCTTGGGTGACCTTGACCCAAGGTCAAGGTCATCCAAGGTCATGCAACACAAAGCTGTTAATTCAAGACATAGGAAGCACAATGGTGCTTATTGGCACTTTCTACCATGAGATATGGTCACTTTTAGTGGTTCACTACCCATTTTGGTCACATTTCATAAGGGTCAAAGTGACCTTGACCTTGATGATATGTGACCAAATGTGTCTTATGATGAAAGTATAACATGTGTACTACAATGTTATGAAGTTTGGAAGAGTTATCTTCCATAGTTCAGGGTCAAGGTTACTTCAAAATATGTATACAATCCAACTTTAAAGAGTTCCTGTGACCTTGACCTTGAAGCAAGGTCAAGTCCTGTGTATGTTTTTGTACGCCTTATCATCCTACACTATCATGCCAAATTGGGTGTTGATAGACTTAATAGTCTCCGAGAAAAATCCAACGTTAAAGTTTTTTACGGATTAAAGGACGTCCGGACGCCCGGTCTGCCCGGACGCCCGGACGGCCACCTGGACGCCCGGATGGACAACACAGGTGACCTATTATGAAAGTATAACATGTGTACTACAGTGTTATGAAGTTTGGAACAGTTATCTTTCATAGTTCAGGGTCAAGGTCACTTCAAAATATGTATACAATCCAACTTTAAAGAGCTCCTGTGACCTTGACCTTGAAGCAAGGTCAATCAAACTGGTATCAAAAGATAGGGATTACTTTGCCCTATATACCATATATAGATCAGGAATCCAATCTCAAAAACTTCAGATAAAATTGGGAAAATGTGAAAAATGGCTGTTTTTTAGACAACATTTATGGCCCCTGCGACCTTGACCTTGAAGCAAGGTCAAGTCACTATGTATGTTTTTTTGACGCGTTGTCATCATACACCATCATGCCAAATTGGGTGTTGATAGACTTAATAGTCTCCGAGAAAAATCCAACGTTAAAGTTTTTCACGGACGCCCGGACGCCCGGACGGACGACACGGGTGAGTACATAGACTCACTTTTGCTTCGCATGTGAGTCAAAAAACCAAACACAGCTGCAACAGCACACCAGGGTCTGAGGAGTGTTGGTCCTACAGGCTGGCAGCTGTGCTGGAATCAGGCTCACCAAGTCTGGCACTGCCTGCAACAGCTCACACAGCTGTCTGTCCTGCAGTTCCTGCAGCTGCTGCAGGAGAGCCAGGGCCAAGTCTGTGATGGCAGCATTCTGGCGCTGTTCCCGCATGCACGCCACCTTGATGGCCATACACTCTTCCAGTATGGAGTAGTACTCCTCCTGTCCATCTGTCAAACATACACAGGCACCTCCATGAATCCTACTTTGTAAATACTGCCATTGTCTAAGGAAAAGCAAAGAGTACATTTTCTCATCATTTTCTTTACAAAATGAATGGGATTTTACAGCCTATCAGCCCTTTGTCAGCTATGTAAGGCCACTGACCATGAGGATGAATGTATTCTGTCAGTGTAAGAGCTAGTCACGTCATGTTCTCCCTGGTTATACACTCTTTACAAATCATCCAGGGAGATGGGGTGGGTCATATTCTTACCCCCAAACAACAGGGAGAGGGAAAAGAGGACAGAGCGGAACAAGGGGAGGACTTGATTGCAGGAGAGAAATGGGCACCTGCAGTGCTGCAGTCCAAGGCAGCGCACCGATTCCTCAGTTCCCGCAGACGTTGCTGTCGGTGGTTAGCATCCATCATGGCCGCCGCCTCCTCAAGGTCACCAAGACCCTCGTCCAGCAACAGCTGCAAGAGCAGCGTGCACTCCATGCGCTCTCGGTGCAGTGCAGACTTGAGGCACAACATCTGCTGCTTGTGTCTCGTCCCTGCTGCTGCAAGAAAGAAAGAAATTTTTTTTGGAAGTCAATGGAAAAATTACAATGATGAATTGATCAATAAACTGATACAGCATCTTCTGCATGTGTCCAGTCCCTGCAGCTGCGAGAGAAAATGAATAAAAGAGTGGATAAATTAAAGAATGAAGAAGTCAGTGAATGAATAGGTGGATCAATTAACTAATCAGTGCAGAAAAGGATAAATAGAAGAATGAATGACTGAGTGACTGAGATTGTATGAACAAATGAATTCAGATCATAAATTGAAAGGGGTATTGTGCTCAAATGACTTCATAAAGAATACACATTGAATAAAACTTTGGTTTCTCCTCCTTAGAATGAATGAGAATATGCCTACCTTCCAACAATTTCATGGTGCCACACAGAGAGACATGGGCTACCTCTATCTATGGATGACAAAATGGAAATGAAATACAGAAAAATCTCAAAACAGATTTCTTCCTTTGGCACACACACACACACACACACACACACACACACACACACACACACACACACACACACACCCCATCACACACTCATGCACACACACCACACACACACACACCACACACACACATACACACACACACCACACACATACACATACACAGACACACACACACACACACACAAACACACACACAAACACACACACACACACACATACACACACAAAACCACCACCCCAACACACATACACACAAAAGCACACATACACACACACACACACATATATACACACACACACACACACACACACACAAACACACATACACACACACATACACGCACACACACACATATACACATACACACACACACAACACACACACACACACACACACACAAACCCACACCCACCCACCCACCCACCCACCCACACACACACACACACACACACACACACACACAGAGGAAAAAAGTGCCTGTCAAGACCAAGTGACTTCACCATGAGGGGAGCTGGAGAAAGAGGACAGCCGGTGCTTACCAGACTTGGCAGCATCAGCTTGTTGCAAGAACTGCTGCACAGTGTGGGCATGGCTAGGCTGGGACTGCCACGACCCCATACGCCTTGAGTTCAGGTTGGCTTGCCTGTGCCTGTCAGCCTTGTGTCTGGGCAGAGAGGGAACACATCAGATGAAGGGACCATGATGATGTGTCCGGACCTAATTGCTGTGATTTTAATGTATTGTGTCCCATGCCATTTCATTCAGTCCTCGCTGCCATTCCCATACCATCCCACTTGTTGCCAGCAAAGGTGTTTGTTTCCTCTCATTTTCCCACTCAAACTCATTGAACATTCAACAGTCACCAGAGAGGGCTTAGTTGACAGTCAGGAGGGCTGTGAGAATGGCAGCAAAGGGTAAAGTATTAAGGTTTTGATGAATATAGGATGCTATATCAGCATCAGAGGTCTTTGAAAATATATTATTTCATAATGGTCAAATAAATCAAATGAAATACATGTAATACATTAAACAGCTATATGTTACAAACTTCTTAACATGACACCCAGGAAGATCAGCATATGACATACTAAATTTCTGTTACCACTGCTACAGAACTGTCATTTCATGTTAACAGTCCTTAATCAGGTTGCAGAAATTTGACAGACTGTAACCAATGGACAATACTTAAAATGGCAATACACTGGGGATTGCTGGTCATTCTGAAAAAGGTGAGAAAAAAATAATACACACACACACACACACACACACACACATGATGTCTAAGAGATCAAGTGAAAGAGATAGATCCCTAGACATTAAACAGATATGCACAGAGAATGTGAGAGCGGCAAAGCCCCACAAATAGGAACATATGACAGTGGCACATGCAAAGATGTGAGGGATGTGTTGTCTTAGCAACAGTGTGCAACAACACATTACCAGCACAGAATAAACACCTCATGGAATAACTCAATGGTAGCTTCTAGACTATGTCTTAGCAACAGTGTGCAACAACAAATTACCAGCACAGAATAAACACCTCATGGAATAACTCAATGGTAGCTTCTAGACTATGTCTTAGCGACAATGTGCAACAACACATTACCAGCACAGAATAAACACCTCATGGAACAACTCAATGGTAGCTTCTAGACTATGTCTTAGCAACAATGTGCAAGAACAAATTACCAGCACAGAATAAACACCTCATGGAATAACTCAATGGTAGCTTCTTGACTATGTCTTAGCAACAATGTGCAACAACAAATTACCAGCACAGAATAAACACTTTATTGCATAACATAATGGAAACTTCTAGACGAGGCACTGAATGGAGACAGCATTCCGTTTTGAAAAGAGAAAATGCAGGCCAGCCTGCAAGACAAACAGGAAGGCCGAGCTACCTTAGGGCACTGCCCTCCAGCCTCTCCAGAAGTCCGAGGGCCAGCAGTGCAGTCTCGCAGTCTGGCTCCAACTTCAGCAGGAAGACTTCCAGGCGCAGTCGCAGCAGCAGTGTCTGGCGGTCGGCGCCCCTGGCAGCACAGCCCCAGAACCACTCAAGCTCCGCCTGGCACCGTCCTGCCATGTCTCCCAGAAGGTTGAGAGAAGGGCCCCGCAGTAGGTCCACCTCTGTAGAAATATGTTAGGGATGGGGATGCATCAATGACAATGACCATAATGACAATAACAACAACAAGGTTGATAATGAACTAGATGACTAACAGGAATCTTGTTTCTTGGTAAACTAGGTAAGTAAGCATTTAATGAAACAGCCTATAGTTGTAAAAACAAGGTCCCCTGAAACTTTGTTCTCTTTCATGACCTCATGCTGTTTGCAGCGAGTTTCTCATAATCACCCAGATCATAAACTCCAGTCTATAATAGCGTATTTGAACTGCCTCATGCCAAGACATCTATGACTGCAGAGTCTCTTTTTATGAGTGGAAAAACCGGAAATAAATCATGTCCTTTGCCAAATGTGAATAACATGGCGACTGTCACCTTTGTCGATGGCCTTGACCTGTCTCTCACTGAAGGTGGCCTTGTCCTCTCCCATCAGACTCTGCAGACTGGGGTAAGTCTGTAAAGCAACATCAGATTCCATGCATCATTCTTACAATTCTGTATGCACGTGTGCATAAATATACTCTTATGCATAGGCACACATACATTTGCACACATACACATACATGTATACATGCGCACATGCACGCACACACACATGCACGTATGCATGCACACATGCACACACACACGCACCCACGCACACACACACATACACAAACATGCACGCACACACTAACACCCTTCACACATTAAAGCTGAGAACTCTCAAAGTCTCTTTATCAGTGGGATACATTTGCCAACATTGATAACACTTCATCCTTACTTCCTCTGTGTGCTGTGGTTCATACTTCAGCTTCTCGCCCTTGTTGTCATTATGAACATTCTTTTCACTTTTACACCACTCTCTTTACAATGATCATCCTCTGTGTCGTCATCATCATCATCATCATCATCATCATCATCATCATCATCATCATCATCATCATCATCACCATCATTTCTGTCATTATCATCAGTACAAACCTTGGCTCTCTGCCCAAGGAGAGTCTCCATTTCCTTCATGAGGTTCTTGCTGCGTAGCTCTGCTTCCTTCTGCTTCAGCTCTCTGTACCTCTGGTCCCGGTCCTCTGCTGACAGCCTGCAGTGCACCATGACACGGGGTCACACAGGCACAACTATCTAGCAGTCAACTCCCTGTACCTCTGGTCTTTGTCCTCTGCTGACAGCCTGTAGAGCACCATGACACGGGGTCACACAGGCACAACTATCTAGCAGTCAACTCCCTGTACCTCTGGTCTTTGTCCTCTGCTGACAGCCTGTAGAGCACAATGACACGGGGTCACACAGGCACAACTATCTAGCAGTCAACTACCTGTAACCTCTGGTCTTTGTCCTAAGCTGACAGCCTGTAGAGCACCATGACACGGGGTCACACAGGCACAACTATCTAGCAGTGAACTCCCTGTAACCTCTGGTCTTTGTCCTCTGCTGACAGCCTGTAGAGCACCATGACACGGGGTCACACAGGCACAACTATCTAGCAGTCAACTACCTGTAACCTCTGGTCTTTGTCCTCTGCTGACAGCCTGCAGTACACCATGACACGGGGTCACACAGGCACAACTATCTAGCAGTCAACTCCCTGTACCTCTGGTCTTTGTCCTCTGCTGACAGCCTGTAGAGCACCATGACACGGGCTCACACAGGCACAACTATCTAGCAGTCAACTACCTGTAACCTCTGGTCTTGGTCCTAAGCTGACAGCCTGTAGAGCACCATGACACGGGCTCACACAGGCACAACTATCTAGCAGTCAACTACCTGCAATCAGCACTCAGACAGCACAAAGCTTTTGATTGGCCCATCATCACCATCACACAAGGAACATGAAGTGAATTTATTCTTCTCAGTAAAGAGAATGCAGTGTCCTATTGAAACCTTGTGGTGGCTTTCTCAAAAAGCACTGTTTCACACTCGCACTTTTTCCACTGATAAAAAAAGTGAAGAAAGTTATCATTCCATTCTTATGAATAATACCTTCATGTGGTGATACGTTTCAGAAGATGTTGGGCTCTATCTTATGGGCTATGGTGAAAACTGGTGTGAGGATTTCTTTTTCTTCTTTTTTTCTTCCCCTTTCCTCCTTTTTTTTCTGTTTGATAAGGCAATTCATGTGGCATTGCTCTTAAAAATAATAAGTTCATACTCTCGTTATCATTTTAAAAAATGTGTTCATAATCATCTCATTTATCTGATTAAACATTATTTCAAAGAAAAACCATGCCAATAGTAAACAAAGAAACAACACAAACAAACAAATAACCCAGTCCAGAAGTTGGAACTATGGAAAGACACATTCCAATCATACCACATATTACCAGAGTTGATTGACTGGGCATTCACTGTTCAGGTTCTGGCAGAGAAACACAAATTTTTCCACTCTAAATTAAGCATGAAATTCCAGCTCTGAGGCAGTCTGTATATAATGATAAGTAAAACTAAAGAATCAAACTTTATGCTCAGTGCCTTGTAACAAAGTGTAATATTGCCATGTAAAATTCTTGTTGTGAAACGACCAGCCATAGGTATAAATTGGATGCAACGTCGTGCGTTGAACCCAAAATAGGTTCTTCATCTCTCTCGTCACCTCATTCAGTAGTGTAGGAGTTGTCTCTCTTGTGTTGTCAGCTTTGTTACAATGTACATTATCCTAAACAAGAGAACTTACTTGTCACCAAATCGTTCCTTGAGGATGTAGTCAAAGATCTTTTCTCGAATGAGGTCATACTTTTCCTTTATGGTGTCCATACACTTCTTGTCAACCTCACTCAATTCTGCAGCTCCAAAGACAACAATGGCAATGTTGTCAAACAAGTCATGGATACGGTTTTTGTTGAGCTTGTCAAGCAACTTCACCAGTTCTGTGGGAGTCTGCAATCAGAGAAATATGACCACCATTACAACACCAAGATACAGATTTTCTATCAACAAAATTAACAACAGTCATTAAAAGCAAGAATAAATGTCACAAAAGCACTGTTGAAATCATCTATGACAGCATGTGGCAAACTATCTATAAAATCATCCTCTGTGTATTGTCAAACCAGCCAAATAACACAGTCAACAAAATTAACATTGCTGTGCTAGCTACAAAAGAATGAATTCTCCGGGGTTTTTTACTTCCTTCCTTCCTTCCTCCCTTCCTTCTTTCCTACCTTCTTCCCTTTCTTCTGTCCTACTTTCTTCCTTGTCATGCCACATAGAGTATGGCTGAAATCCACGCAGCAGGATGTCTGTGAAGCACTGGAATCCCTCAGTCACATATTCAATATCCGCTGCAGTAGCCATTCAAAAAGGGACCACCACATGCCTTTCTCACTCAAACTGCAACATTTCCTGACCTTGTGCAGGAGTTCATGGAGGAGGAGGTCAACCTCTGTTTCCTGCTGGTGCTGGACACTGGCCAAGATGGCCACTGCCACCGCCTCCCTGTTCTTCTGGCCCAGCTCCCGCTCCAGCTTGTGGTAATGGAGTCCCAGTCCTGTAAAACATGTCCAAACTGCCTTATAGGAAAGTACAACATACACACACAGTCTCTCACTCGCTCTCTCTCTCTCTCTCTCATACAAACACACACACACACACAATCACACACACAATCACACACACAATCACACACACACTCTACATAAACACAACACACTCTACATAAACACAACACACTCTACATAAACACAACACACTCTACATAAACACAACACACTCTACATAAACACAACACACTCTACATAAACACAACACACTCTACATAAACACAACACACTCTACATAAACACAACACACTCTACATAAACACAACACACTCTACATAAACACAACACACTCTACATAAACACAACACACTCTACAGAAACACAACACACTAACTCAGTTGTTTCAAGTGACACTCCACAGTAGTCCAAGAGACGTCATGAGAAAACACCAATTAGCACAAATTAGTAATAAAGCAATAATGTTTAAAAAGCAATGATTCTAGTTTATACACTACCTTTCAGTTGAATTTAAAGCACATGCCAACTCCAAGTGATAACTGATAGCTGAGAAACATCAAATCATAAACCCAGACAAACAGTGTCTTCAGTTGGATTTGCCATTATTTGACAGTTGTCAAACAGCCTTATGTAGCAAACTTTTGAGTGCAAATAATGCTTCGCTACTTCATTGTTGGTCCTCACGTACAAACATGCATTAAATCCTGTGTGTACTGAACTACAAGAGTCACAGCACCAGGTCCATCACAAACACACTGACCAGCCTGCAGAGTGTCCACATGAGGATGGTGGACAGCAGATGGATCCACAGAGGCGCGCTGGCTGTGGTACTGGTTGCGGAGGTCAGTCACCCTCTTGATTTTCTCCTCCTCTGACAGCTTGTGCAGTTTCCCTGGCTTCTGTTCCACTGCGTGAATCATCTCCATGGCTGCCTGGAAAGCAGAGTGAGAGAGGCTCAAACCTTTTTTTGTTGCCTTTGATTATTTCTGACATCAAGATAATATTTGAACTCTTGAAACTGGTGATAGAAATAAGCATAAATATCCTGAAAGAATATGACCCAAGTAAACTGAGTATTACTGCCAAAGTATCAGTACATCCCTGTTCATCAGCTCTATTTCTCCCTGATTTCTATTCTCCACTTATTTAATGTCTCCCTAAGATGTATTTTACAGTTTTTTCTAGTTGTCTGGAGCTGGAGCCCCGATTTCACCTTTTAAATATGTGTACGTGCATGTGAATGTGTTTGTGTGTGTACGTGTCTTTGTGTGTGTGTGTGTGTGTGTGTGTGTGTGTGTGTGTGTATGTGTGTGTGTGTGTGTATGTGTGTGTGTATGTGCAAATGTCCATGCATGTGTGTGTATGAGTGTGTATGTGTGTGTGTTTGCCTGAATGCGTATACCGGCTTTAGTTTGAGCTAGATCGGTGGGTCATGGGAGTAAAATGCGAAAGAATGCATCATCATTAATGCGATGCATTCCTTGATATCTACCTGCAGCTCCCAATGTTGTTTGTCCTCGAGTTCCTCCACCACGCGTTCCCACAGTGGCACCTCAGCCAAGTCCAGGCAGCCCTGCAGGTCCACTGGCTCACGGGGACTCCGCCCCAAATTGCCTCCCTTGCTTCCCTCCAGTCGGTAGCGGCCGAGGGCCTCCTGTCTGGCTCGGTCCATGTGCTTCCTGGAGCATGTATGTCAAATAATGACAACAACGGTACTCTTGTACATGAGCATTCTATGGAAAATGTTCATACATTAATGACGGCTGATATGGAATCTAGCTTTTTCCTCTTGAAAACTATCTTGGCTTCTCATGCATAACTTGTTGTCAGTATCAAAGTAAGCATGCTTTCTATGAAATAAAAGAGAAAACTCCAAGCTACTGTTAAAATAAAGAAGTAATCCTGTATAGGAAAGAGTCTGTTTTGTTTTTTAGAGTTTACTATCAAAGATTGACACTACAATGTCATTTCTGTCTGTCGGAGAAATATTACCTCACACATTAATAGAACACAATTTCCTAAATGATTCTGGACTGCCCAAGGGAGGTGGAGCCATCCTAAAAAATGTCTGCTCACACCAACTTCGGGCCTGTCATCTCTATGCCCTAATAGAAATCCTTTTGCAAGTCTAATCATGGGCGTTATTGACAGAAACAGAAAAATGCACATGCAACAGCCCATGGCACTAAATCAAGCTCCACACAGAAACAGACCTGTCTACGTTGAGGGATGAAAGACGCTCAGCCTGGCCCACTGCCAGGAAGGAGATGGCGAGAGGCACGCGTCGCTTCAGCAGCTGAAGCTGGCGGAGAAGCAGGATGAACTGCTGAGAGAAGAAGGACTGTGGACTCAGGGACGAGGCACGCGAGGCTCCCCCAAGTAGTCGCCGCTGTTCCAGCATGTAGCGCTCCAGCAGCTGCTGAAGCATCTCCCCACACGTAGGACCTGGCAGAGATGCAAATGCCAGCAATGTTCAGTCCCCTTCATATATACACACTAGTGGCAATGAGAAAGATATTAATGAAGATTAGGGTCTCTGAAGGACTGAAATCCTTAAGAGAAGGTATTCTTTGATCAGATGGACACACTGAAGTGTTTTTAAACCTATATGTGTATGGACAGTGAGCGTGTACAAAGCAGGGTTCCTCTTGTCAATATGACTGTAAGTAAGGTTGAGGAAGATCTTCCAGAGAACTTGGCAGGATACAATCAAATCAGTCCTGTTTTATAGCAGTACAAAAAAGAGAGAAGAAAATGATCGAACACTACATCAAGAAATGTTCAAAAGTATACTAGGCAGTTTCTCAAACTCTCCCAGAATTCTTTCATCTACATTTTCAAAATTTCAACTGTTCTGAGTGACTTTGTCATGAATATACATATCATGCATACAAATACAATGACATACACACATAAACAGGCACACATTCAAGCATGCATGCACATACATACAAATGTACTGATATACATTTATGCATTCACATAAATACATGCTCCTGAAACCTGAAAACAATTCAGCATTAAGAGCAAGGGGGAGGGGGAGGGGGGGGGGGGGGGGAAGGAGGTTGGGAGGGGGGGGGGTTGGAGGGGGGGGGGAAACACCACAGGGACACCTGCAGTATGATATCCATGCCATCATAATCACCCATGTAAAAAAAAACACAACACGACAATTTTAATTGAATTGGCCACTGACCCAGTATAAAGCGTAATCACCAATGTCATGCTACACACATCAACGTAGCTTTCCCAGCCTGCACACAGCACTGACCACACTAGGGACAGACACTGGCAGGTGGCACTGCCCACACTAGGGACAGACACTGGCAGGTGGCACTGCCCACACTAGGGACAGACACTGGCAGGTGGCACTGCCCACACTAGGGACAGACACTGGCAGGTGGCGCGGCCTACCGGGAGTGAGGAAGAGCTCTGCACACTGGGAACTGCCGTCCTGGGAATCGTGGGAGGGGGAAAGGTGCGGAGCCTCGTTCAAGTCTTCCATCATCGCTGCCAGGGGGTGGGGAAGACGGCGGCTGCTCCCTGGCAGCATGTTCAGACGTCCTCGCAGCTCTGGAGAACGCGTCAGGCTCTGCAACTGCTGCTGAACCTGCTGCTTTAGCTCCGCTGCCTCCGTCTCATCTCCTGGAGTGAGATGCAGAAACACATGAGAAATGAGGGCAATAGCACCACGCATTGCTGCTATAGAGAGCGGGCAAAAGTCTTTATATCCCCAGTGGTGGTGGTGGTGGTGGTGGTGGTGGTGGTGGTGGTGGTGGTGGTGGTGATGGTGGTGGTGGTGGTGGTGGTGGTGGTGATGGTGATGGTGATTGTGGTGGTGATGGTGGTGACATACTCAAATGTAACAAGAAGGGCAAAGCCCATACGACTCACATGCTTGACCTTGACCTTTATATGACCTTGACCTTCAGGTGACCTTCAAGGTCAAGGTCAAACAACTAAACCTACCAATGACATCATACACAAAGAAATGCTTTACACATTTTTCCTACAAAAATACATGTGACCTTGACCCAAGGTCAAGGTCATCCAAGGTCATGCAACACAAAGCTGTTAATTCATGACATAGGAAGCACAATGGTGCTTATTGGCACTTTCTACCATGAGATATAGTCACTTGTAGTGGTTCACTACCCCATTTTGGTCACATTTCATAAGGGTCAAAGTGACCTTGACCTTGATGATATGTGAACAAATGTGTCTCATGATGAAAGTATAACATGTGCCCCACATAATTATTAAGTTTGAAACAGTTATCTTTCATAGTTCAGGGTCAAGGTCACTTCAAAATATGTATACAATCCAACTTTGAAGAGCTCCTGTGACCTTGACCTTGAAGCAAGGTCAACCAAACTGGTATCAAAAGATAGGGCTTGCTTTGACCTATATACCACTTGTAGCTAAGGTCGCCATTCTCAATAACGTGGGAGAAAAGTGGGAAAATGTGAAAAATGACTGTTTTTTATACCACATTTATGGCTCCTGTGACCTTGACCTTGAAGCAAGGTCAAGTCACTATGTATGTTTTTTGAGGCCTTGTCATCATACACCATCATGCCACATTTGGTGTTGATAGACTTAATAGTCTCCAAGAAAAATCCAACGTTTAAGTTTTTTACGCCCGGACGGACGGACGGACGGACGGACGGACGCCCGGACGGACGGACGACACGGTTCAGTACATAGACTCACTTTTGCTTCGCATGTGAGTCAAAAATCATGAGAGGTGGATGAGAAAAAACCAAAAAAAGTGTCCATCTTCCCTTTGAATCTACATTCTGACCATGGATTTTTTTTATTTTATGAAGTGCATGACTGGACTGGTAGTAACTAAATCCAGATTCAATGAGAAAGAACAGCAAGGCTCAGTAATCTTTTCAATCTGCTATAATCTTTCCAGCTTAGATGCAGTGCTCGGATAGTCATAACTTTTGAATGTGAGTTGCAGAAACTTGATCCTGGAACAGATAAGAAGTGAGTCAATGAATGGAGAATAAAGGAGTGAATGAATGGATGGATGGATAGATGGATGGATGGATGGATGGATGGATGGATGGATGGACGGATGGATGGTTGGTTGGATTGATGGATGGAAAGATGGATGATGGATTGATAAATGGATGGACGGAGGGAAGGAAGGATACATGAATGATGGAAGGAAGGATGGGTGGATGGATGAATGACTGACTGAGTGACTGAATGACTGATTGAATAAGTTGATGATTGATGACTGACTGACCTATTGACTGGCTGACTGACAGACAGACGCATGAAAAAACACAGGCAAATATCACTACCTGCTTCCTCCTGTGCCATGTAGGAGACCACCAGTTCCTGGAGAGTGGAGTACTTGCTCTGGAGCAGCTGCAGCACGTCGGACATGGAGACCTGACTCAGGCCCCGTCTGTCCTCCTCACTCCACTCCTCCATCTCGTCTCCCTCGTCATTCAGCATGGCCTCCAGCCCTCGCCTCCGCCATCTGCACAGACATACAGTGAGACATACAGTGTGGGTACTCATGCAGCCAGTGTTACAACTCACAGACCTGGGTACCCCAAATTTTGCCTCTGTGTACTCACTGGTTCAGAAATGTGTATTTTTTAAAAACTGTGCGTATTTTTTGCGCGGACTGACAATTTAAAAAATGCAGCTTTTGGTTTGCACACATGATACTCCGCAGTCAGTCAGCGAGACAAAAAAGTTTTGAAGTGGCAATGTAAGTGAAGAGTTAACTCCCCCTTGACCACACGCACACTCGATCTTGATGGTGGTCGACGCAGACTGACTCCATGAAATCGTCGACGAGTTTTCCTGATAGCGCTCAGCCTAGGCCGCACCCGCCACCCCGCCTGACTGACTTTGCCTGTCCGGGGAGTTTCACCGTCATTACTGTTACACTGTTTATGTTTGCAACTAGAGCATCACACACACAGTATTCAAACTATCCAAGCGGCTAAACAATCAAAATCGCAATTCAACTGCGCAAATTAATCTTCTCTGAAGAAACGGTGATGCTACCGAAACGCATACAATCAAAAGTTTGAGCAGCAGTCGAAAGACAAAAGGAACGCTAGAAAGGGTTCTGTCAAAGAGTTCTGGGAGCACAAGGCAGCCGTTGTGCTGCAGATAACCGAATAAATAAACACGAACAATGTGGAGCAATCACACTGCGAAAAGTGCGGTGGTCACTGGCCCTAGGCCTGTGGAACCCACAGTCACTCTCCGCAGTCATCTCGCGATTTGGATGAGGCAAGGACACAGAAGGCATTGTTTCACCTAAACCCGGACGCGTTACTTTTTGTCACGTTTGTGTCCAACATCAGCGTTGGGCCCTGGAGTTAGGGCGTAGGGACCACCCGTTGAGAGTCAAACGTGGGATGGAGTTATGTTATTGATATATCCAAACACGCAGCTGGGTAACCGTACGAGGCCGTACGGCTACCTACAAAAAAAATTCGGTAGCCATACCGCACGGATACGGAACCTTTTCCAAAAACATTTGCTTACCATATATCCTCCAGGAACTTAAAGTGATCAAGCCTATGATTTTCAGTACAGTGCATGTTGGATAAAACAACCAAGAAACACACACACACACACACACGCGCGCGCGCGCGCACAAACACACATAGAGAGAAGGTGAGAGAGAAAGAGGGAAAGAGAGAAAGAGAGAGAGAGAGAGAGAGAGAGAGAGAGAGAGACAGACAGACAGACAGACAGACAGAGACAGAGAAGAGAGACGAGAGAGAGAGAGAGAGAGAGAGAGAGAGAGAGAGAGAGAGAGAGAGAGAGAGAGAGAGAGAGAGAGAGAGAGACTAGGTCTAGACTAAGCCTGGTCAAAAGACCAGTATCCATAAGAACAATGAAAATACAGCCAGAGAGCCACGAGAATCAGCAACAGGCCCTGGACGCTTAAACAAGCCGAAGAATCGAATCTACTCTACTCTACTCTACTCATGGTGACCGTGAGCGTGCTCGCACAGACGCAGACTGACGCTAACCAGCCACAGCCACAAGGGCAGAGACTGTGCCACGCAAACTTTAACGGAAACAGGGCCTGGATCCAGAACGGCGAGTTATTATAACCCCGATTTTTATCTCTAAAGTAAACTCAGACGATTCCAACTGTCTGTTCAGCTCTCCCTTGGGTGGAAACCAGTATATATAGCAAAGCACAACCTAGGATCCTCTGACGAGCGTACCTTATCTCACCCATCAAGATAACCCGGGGTTAGGGGATAAATCGAGTGTTAAAAATATAAATCGCCATTCTGGATAGGGCCACGCGTGCCAGACATGGACTTTATCGCGCGAAATTCCACATTTACGAGTACGCAGAAGCTGCATTTTTTTCAGCGTATTTTTTCAGAGGGATGCGTAATTTTCGTATTCCATTTTTTCTTGCGTATTAATACGCAAAATTCGTACGGGTACCCAGGTCTGAGATATGGTCACTTTTAGTGGTTCACTACCCCATTTTGATCACATTTCATTAGGGTCAAAGTGACCTTGACCTTGATGATATGTGACCAAATGTGTCTCATTATGAAAGTATAACATGTGCCCCACATAATTATTAAGTTTAAAACAGTTATCTTCCATAGTTCAGGGTCAAGATCACTTCAAAATATGTATACAATCCAACTTTAAATAGCTCCTGTGACCTTGACCTTGAAGCAAGGTCAACCAATTTGGTATCAAAAAATAGGGCTTACTTTGCCCTATATACCATGTATAGGTGAGGTATCCAATCTCAAAAACTTCAGAGAAAATTGAGAAAATGTGAAAAATGGATGTTTTTAGACAACATTTATGGCCCCTGCGACCTTGACCTTGAAGCAAGGTCGTCACTATGTATGCTTTTTGAGGCCTTGTCATCATACACCATCATGCCAAATTGGGTGTTGATAGACTTAATAGTCTCAGAGAAAAATCCGTTAAAGTTTTAAACGGACGCCCGGACGCCCGGACAGACGAAACGGGTGAGTACATAGACTCACTTTTGCTTCGCATGTGAGTCAAAAAGAGGGGGTGAAGGTCATATTTCACCAGACACAGACAAGACAGAGGAAGTGACCAGGGACTGACCGAGCGCAAAGCCTCCTGGGAAGAAAAAGTCTGGGCGGCAGCCTCGCTGTCATCCAGGGCATTGAGTGCCCCCTGTAGGCTGCCCACCACAAAGTCGTCACAGCCCCCGACAAAGGCCTGGCATACCTCACTGTCCAGCTGTAAACATCAACAACAATACTGTCAACAACAACAACAACAATACTGTCAACAACAACACAAAGTTCTTACAGCCCCCCACAAAGGCCTAGCATACCACACTGTCCAGCTGTAAACAGCAACAACAAAAATACTGTCAACAACAACAACAATACTGTCAACAACAACAACAACAATACTGTCAACAACAACACAAAGTCGTCACAGCCCCCCACAAAAGCCTAGCATACCTCACTGTTCAGCTGTAAACAGCAACAACAACAATACTGTCAACAACAACAACAATACTGTCAACAACAACACAAAGTCGTCACAGCCCCCCACAAAAGCCTGGCATACCTCACTGTCCAGCTGCAAACATCAACAACAACAATACTGTCAACAACAACAACAACAATACTGTCAACAACAACAACACAAAGTTGTTACAGCCCCCCACAAAGGCCAGGCATACCCCACTGTCCAGCTGTAAACATCAACAACAACAATACTGTCAACAACAACAACAATACTGTCAACAACAACAACAATACTGTCAACAACAACAACAATACTGTCAACAACAACAACACAAAGTTGTTACAACCCCCCCCTAAAGCCTGGCATACCCCACTGTCCAGCTGTAAACATCAACAACAACAATACTGTCAACAACAACAACACAAAGTTGTCACAGCCCCCCACAAAAGCCTGGCGTACCTCACTGTCCAGCTGTAAACATCAACAACAATACTGTCAACAACAACAACACAAAGTCGTCACAGCCCCCCACAAAGGCCTGGCATACGCCAATGTCCAGCTGTAAACAACAACAAAACTGTAAACTAGAGGACACTCCGAGTGCAAACCTCCGCCGAGGAAGCCAAATTTCTCTTCCATGGCCTGCAGGTTCATCTTATTAGCTAAAAGCAATAGTTATCTGAGAGCAGAATGCATACGCCTGCATCCTTAATAATTTGATATCGTCAACTTTGCGACGCCTCTTTTATGAGTCCCAAACTACATAAACTTGCTCTTTCCAACTTCCATGATTGTTTGTGATCAAGTGCCCTACCAAGCCTAAAAGGGCTGACAGTCTATACAACTCTATTTACCATCATCATATTCATCTGTGTACAACTGAAGGGGGGGAAAAGCACAGTTTTATTTTTTCATTTTTACTTTTTGATCGTTCCAAACAGAACTCATATTAAGACGAAAAGTAGCGAGAGGATAATCCCCTGCAAGGAGGCAGTTAAGCAAGGGAAACAAGAGGAGAAGTGGTCACCTGGGCAGTGCGATCAGGGCTCGGCTGACTCAGTAGGAGCACAGGGGTATCCGTGGCCAGAGCGAGCTGACCAGAGAGGCGGGCAGTGGACAGCAGTCCATCCTGCACCTTGCTTCCAGATTCTTGGACAATGCTGCCCACGTCGTTCTCCAGACCCTGACACAGAGCCCAGCAAGAGATGCACTTTCCCGTCTTGGCTAGATCAGCATTCACACCCATTTCCATGCAAGCCTAACTCGTACCCTTCCTTCCCACCCCACCCCCAATAGCTACCCCTGATTTCAGTACATACACACACACACGTCTTGGCTAGATCGGCATTCACACCCATTTCCATGCAAGCCTAACTCGTACCCTTCCTTCCCACCCCACCCCCAATAGCTACCCCTGATTTCAGTACATACACACACACATAATATTTACACGTGTGCAGACACACAGACAGGCACAGACACACTCACACAAGCACACATACACAGACACTGGCTGGCACACACACACGCGCGCACGCATGCACGCACACACACACACGTCTTATCATGTCTTTAGGCCTGATCCAAGTCTGTGGGGAAGCCTAATATTTCTGTGTCAAGGTTGTAACAAGTTAGCCTCTATTCAGTTTCATGTGTCCATTCTTCTCTCTCTCTCTATCTCTCTCTCTCTGTCTCTCTATCTCTCTCTGTCTCTCTCCTTCCTCCACGTGCCTGTGTGTGTGTCTGCCTCTGTGTGTGCGTGCATGCATGCGTGCGTGCGTGCGGGGTATATCTGTGTGTGTGTATTTATGTGAGCGTCTCTGTGTGCATGTGTGTATGTGAGTGTGAGTGAGAGCGAGTGTGTGTGTGTGTGTATGTGTGTGTGTGTGCGTGCGTGTGTGTGTGTGCGTGCATGCGTGAGTGCGTACGTGTCAGTCTGTCTGTCAGCCTCTCTCTACCTGCAGGAACATGGCGGCAGAGGAGCCCGCAGACCGCAGCATGGCAGTAAGCGCGGTGAGCAGGTCCTGGATGGAGGGGGCATCCAGCTCAGACAGACTGCGACTCCACAGTGACGTCAGCAACAGCAGCTGCTGCAGTCCACTCAGCACAGCCACTGCTGACCGCTTGACCGCCTGGCTGTCCTCTGTAGAGCCTGCAAGCACCATTTCAAAATCCAGTGTTTCCTATTGTACCATTTTACAATCCTGTGTTTCCTATTGTACCATTTCACAATCCAGTGTTTCCTATTGTACCATTTCACAATCCAGTGTTTCATATTGTACCATTTCACAACCCAGTGTTTCCTATTGTACCATTTCACAATCCAATGTTTCATATTGTACTATTTCACAATCCAATGTTTCATATTGTACCATTTCACAATCCAGTGTTTCCTACTGCACCACTACACAGTTCACTGTTTCACACTTCATCACAACGCAGTCCACCGTTTCCCACTTCACAATCCACTGTTTCCCACTGCACCACTACACAATCCACTGTTTCCCACTGCACCACTACACAATCCACTGTTTCCCACTACACAATCCACTGTTTCCCACTTCACAATCCACTGTTTCCCACTTCACAATCCACTGTTTCCCACTTCACAATCCACTGTTTCCCACTGCACCACTACACAATCCACTGTTTCCCACTTCACAATCCACTGTTTCCCACTTCACAATCCACTGTTTCCCACTGCACCACTACACAATCCACTGTTTCCCACTACACAATTCACTGTTTCCCACTTCACAATCCACTGTTTCCCACTGCACCACTACACAATCCACTGTTTCCCACTTCACAATCCACTGTTTCCCACTGCACCACTACACAATCCACTGTTTCCCACTTCACAATCCACTGTTTCCCACTTCACAATCCACTGTTTCCCACTTCACCACTACACAATCTACCAATTCAAACTCCACTACTACACAGTCCACCATTTCCCACTTCACAATCCACCATTTCAAACCTCACAATCCACTGCTTCCCACTTTACCACTACACAATCCACCGATTCACACTGCAACACTACTTCCCACTTCACAATCCACCGTTCCCCACTTCACCACTACACAATCCATACTTTCCCACTTCACAACTACATTACAATCCACCGTTTCCTATCATGCTGTTTCCTACTGTAACACTATCCTACCTTTTCCAAATACTATTTTTGCTATTTGCAACATACAACATCAGGACACCACATCATTACATTCATGTTAGTTCCATCTACACTCATCAATATTCTTCAGGTCCCTAACTGCTACTACTGCTTTCCAAGTTGTCCTGTCAGTGCGTGTCTATGCAAACTTGCAACACATCCATTGCACTCTGGGGTCTTGTCCAGTGGTTAGAGCGCTCTCCCCCAAGGTGCCTGCTGCTAGCAGTAGGGCCGAGCTGGAAAACTACAAAAACTAGAGCGCACTGGAGAGTGCAAACCTCCGCCAAGGTGCCTGCTGCTAGCAGTAGGGCCGAGCTGGAAAACTACAAAAACTAGAGTGCACCGGAGAGTGCAAACCTCCGCCAAGGTGCCTGCTGCTAGCAGTAGGGCCGAGCTGGAAAACTACAAACACTAGAGCGCAACGGAGAGTGCAAACCTCTGCCAAGGTGCCTGCTGCTAGCAGTAAGGCTGAGCTGGAAAACTACAAAAACTAGGCTGTGGAACTCTCTCCCCGAACCACTCAGAGCTGCCCCATCTCTGTCCAGCTTCAAAAGAGGCCTAAAGAACTTCCTTTTCCAAGACTGAAACGACAATATGCTTTTGTGTAAAGCGCCGAAGAGCAGCAGAAGTGCTGAATTCAGGAACTCTATAAATGACATA
>JAWQFJ010002203.1:80314-96577 GCA_034096865.1 Theodoxus fluviatilis | reverse complement strand
ACCTGGCCATTGATGTTGCCCTTTGTTTCCTCATCATTTCCTTGATGTTCTCCTTCTCCTTCTTGACTTTCTCCTTTCTCTTCTGCCGTACAGGTGCTTTGTCCTTGGTCTTGGTGAGTACCTTTCTCTGCTTAGCCACCTTGCCTTGCTGGCAGAGGTGGCAACAGCCTTCTTGTTGAGAGATGCCAGATGGTTGGCCTGCTCCTCTGGATCAGTGTCTGTGGCGCTTGTGTCTGCAACCATCCCTACACACATGCCAGTTTGAGTCCACGGCCCCCCCCACTTCTTTCCATCAAAAAGGCCATCTATCCTTATCACCAGACCATAGATTCTACAAACACTTTTCATGATAAACCACAAATCTTGCCAAGTTGAATATGTGTGTTCAATATGTATCATTTCCCACAGGGAAAACTTTCAAAAACAGCAACCAAACCTGCAGAGAATTCACAGTTTAGATATATTTCAAAAACAAGATGACATGAAGCAACAGTAATCATCTTAGTTGTGCATTAACATGGAATTTCATTTGTGAACTTTCACCCCATATTACCAGCAGGCCATCATTATTACAAATCAAAGGCAGGTTATTCCAGTCCATATTTCATAACACTACTTGCCACCCTCGTCATGCTTCATTCTGACATCCTTTCACGGACCACCCTGTGGCTTACACTTTCCTAGTCTGGCTACAGCAGAATTCCTCTTTGTATCATGTTGCCAAATTGGTCATGGAATAGTAGGTCTCAACACCAGAATCAAACCCCTGCATGAGAGGGACAGAAACTGATTCAGGATCTTATGCCACACAGAAGTCTACATGACTTGGTGCCCACAGTCAGGTATGCTATTAATGTATTGGAACCAACATGTCATCTTGATCCAAGGACAGCATTCAAGGAACCCTCTTTGTTGTCTATAGCACCGTGTCACTTAACTGTTATATTGCACTTACATATAGACCCCTGGATTCAATTCAATGATGCTTTAGGAGGTAGTGAGCATGAGAAACTGACAGTAACCACACACAAGACTGAAAAGGAAATGGAATTACCGATCAATCCTCCATTTTCTTGGCCTGGATCAGCCTAGCTTTGGTGGCGTCCACAAGCCTAGGGCTACACTGTTCACAGTAGTAGTTGTCAGGGATCTTTGTACGATCTACTCCCATGCAATCAATGTGCTGCCAGACACTGAAAAGAAAAACAAAGAAATTCACAGTACGTATCCAGTTTACTTTTTTGCAATGATGATAACATCCATCATATCAATCACAGCAGTTTCAACTTGCACTAGACATATCTGCAGTCAACTTCAGTGGCTTTATTTCTCAGTTTTCAAAACCACATCATTCCCATTCCATAACAAACTGCATTTTCAGCACTAGAATCAAAACAATACACTACAATCTACAAATATATTTTAAATAAGAGTTGAAATGATTCAAGATCAAGCAAAAACATCCTCACTTGCAGACAAAGATCCTGGGCAAGGAAAGGAGGTGCTACAGAAGACTCATGGGCATCTATACAGAGTGCATCATCAATGATGAGGTCCACTAGAAGGTCTTACTGGTCCACATGGTGATCTTCTCACAATGGACCTCATGCACGAGTCAGCAGCAAATGTGATATGCAAGTTATCTCCCCTGACAGTGGGAGACACAAAGCGAGTGACTGAGAGCGAACTGCAACGTTTCTTGCGAGACAGAGGTGTAGTTGTGGGTCAGAGTAAGAGGCAAAAACTTCTTGAACTTGTTGGGATAGTCAAGGACTTGGGTTTACCCATAGATCCTGATTTGAGTGTAGAAGATTGATCTGAAGTGATAGGCGAAAAACTGAGATACTGCAACCTCGTGTTGTCCAACCCTGCACTTCCGTCTGGATCTTCGGACATTAGCATCTTACCAGACTTTTCTTTTGTGGATGTGTGCACCTACTTGATGGGGCATGGCGTGGGCATTACAGCCATCGAGCGCAAATTAATCATTTTCGACATCGGTGAGAGCATTAACATAACAGCATATAACACGTTTGTTTCACGAATAATCAATCGTATACGCGAATCAATTTGTGCTACGAAGTTCCTTCACTTGCATACAGTCACTGTAGTGCGTGTGTTAAATCGAGTGCATATCAATCATTGTCAACATCAGTGAGGGCATTAACATAACCCAGCGCGTACAACACGTTACTTCCACATGTGATCAATCAGGTACGCAAATCAATTTGTGCTACAATGTTCCTTCACTTGCGTATACTCAATTATTTTCGACATGGGTGAGAGCATTAACAAAACAGCGTAGAACATATTTGTTTCACAAATAATCAATCGGATACGCGAATGAATTTGTGCTACAATGATTCTTCACTTGGGTATATTCACTATAATGCGTGTGTTAAATCGAACTCATATCAATCATTGTCGACATCGGTGAAGGCATTAACATAACCCAGCGCGTACAACACGTTACTTCCACGTGTGATCAATCGGGTACGCAAATCAATTTGTGCTACAATGTTCCTTCACTTGCGTATATTCACTGTAGCGATTGTGTTAAGGGGGGACACGGCCTGCAGAATTTCATGAAAAATTTTCAGAAATTGAGTTTCGTGTTAAGCGCGGATTTGGAATCTACAACATCTCCGCTACACGTGTGTGCGATCGATTTTGCTGGCTTAGGTTTCAAAGTATTTTAAACCAATTTGTTTTGTAAGGTACCCACCGCTAGATTAAAAAAAAGTACTAACCAGGAAGCCAAAATGCACAGATTTGAAAGCTTAGTTTCAGCATCTTCCTTCCAAAGAACGCCACATGTTTGGTATCGCATCGAAGCTTCATTTCCCGGCTTTACGTTGCAACTGTTTCCGGTACCGAAGAATAATTACCGAAGGCACACGAAGTACAAATCGGAGGCCAGTGCAAACCAATGGAAAGCTTCGAAATAACGGCCTGTCTCTCAGCTAGGCTCTGATTGGCCGCTTGTGTGCGTGATCACAGCGTGATCAGGCGGAAGTGGCTGGCGGAAACGGCCGAACCGTACTTCGACTGGCGGAAGTGGTAGGCGGAAACGGCCGAACCGTACTTCGGCTGTTTCCGGCCTGAACGTCGGCCGCCGAAGCAAACATCGGTTCTTTCCGAAGTGTGCTTACAGCGCGCGAAAGTTCGCGCTATCTCGATCGAGACAATTCCACGGAAGATGCAGAAATGGACGGAAAAAGCAAGCCCAGAAAAGAAATTAAGTCGTGTCAACAGCCTCTGGAGGTTGTGATACAACAGCGATCGCGTTCTCATCTACAGACACGGCACTGAACGAAGCAGTTATCACGGCGGAAGTTGCCGTGATTACGCGATTCTTACAGAAAACGGGAATGTTTTGCTACAGGTGATGCTTTTCACCTAATTATCCTGATATTTTGAATTAAGATAATAAGTTGAAAGTTTGCTACAATGATAACAAATAAACGACACATTCAATGAGTTATGTTATTAAATTGTATCTGTTATGGTTCAGTTGTAGTTAACGTTTAATCTTTCTCAAACTTTAAAGTCAATTTTCTCATAATGTGGTTTTTATTTCTACGGTAGTGATTTTCTCCCCAAAAATAAAGTCACTTAGGATTGAGATAGCTTTCTGAAATTGTGGGTGTATATTTATGAATAAATATTGCATTCAATAAGACCAATCAGAAAGGTGTAGCTGAATTTGCTTAATTTTTGTAAAAATTTAATTATGTTATGCCCGGAGCACATTTTTTGGTTACTTGTTCTAAATTTCACTAAAATTATTTAGAAGTGTTAGTAATCCACTTATTATATCTTATTGAATAATATAGACCTTCTTCTTTGTTTACAATCATTGTTGATCATAAAAAGGTTATTAATTAAAATTTCACGGAGGGGAGAAAATTGGTATGTTTATTTTTCAGTTATTTTGCTATAACACAAGAACAACTAAGTCTTCAGCAATAAAATTTTGTTTAAATATACCTTCCAGTGTGTTTGTATTCTGTATAAAATTTCATTAGTATAGCTTTCATATTTGCTGAGTTATGATTTATTTTCTATTAATCCGTTTTTGTACGCCATGTCCCCCCTTAAATCGAGCGCAACTCATTTATTTTCTACATCGATGAGAGCATTAAATATCACTGGGTTTAAGTTGCAGAAGTAGGACAACGTTGTACGGTCATGCAACAAGTTCGCCGGCCGGGACAGCGAAATAGATCTATTTCACTCAGATTGTCAGTCAATATAGGGCAACATACTTATTTTTTTAATCAGTGATTGATTTTAAATCATCATATTTTTGAGACACTGAGACCAGACCATCGAAAAAATTAGCACTAGGCCTTGAATCAAATCGACGAACGAGATCTCACCTTGCTGCAAATGTACGAGTGCCGCGAGATTGTGTTGATGTTCAACTGGTAAGCTGGGCGATTGCAGGCTTTTAGCCAGCGAAGGCAGCGATCTAGATGGTACATATACTTTCCCGGTTTCACAAATGGAATGAATTTGACGCCAACACAGCGTTCAGGGCATCTATCATCCGTTTTACAATGTCCCCAAGCACAGCGCTTGTTACTCGCCATTTTGAAAGATGCCCGGGAATCCTCTCCCCAAAACAAGGGAGGTAACTCCCAGAGCCTCGATATGTGGATAAGCCCTATTGTGAAGAGGCAAAAACTAAGATGATTTGGGCACTTGGCATAATCAGCAGGCCTTGCAAGACCATCCTGCAGGGCACCAAACCAGAAGGCAGGTGGAAAGGAAAAAATGGGAGGACAATATCGGGGAGTGGACTGTATCAGCAACTTGACTGGGGGGTGGAGGGCTGGGAGGGGTGGAGAGCTGATTGGAGCACGTGTGGCAGTGAAACAACCCACCACTGGGTTATGGGATAGGTAACAAAGTTCATCCTCAATCTTTATAAAGCATGACAGTTTCTAATACAGAGCCTGAATTTTCTTTGTAATGTTTGAACATGGACTCCCAGACTGCCATTCTCTGTCCCTTGCCATCACCACTTCTCTACCAGCCTTGCCTTCAGTTAAGCCCCTGCTCTTTGTTCCAAATGTGGTGGTCAACTGATGACCTTGTGGCAGAGCTGCATATGAATGGGTAGTAGACATAGACAGTTTTAGAAGGAAAACTGAAATAAGCCCACACCTTCATGGCAAAAAAGGGTCAGCATGGAAAGGGTCAGCAAGGGACTGGCAGCAAGAGTGTAAAGTAGGATTCTGGGACACTGGGACAGGAACTTCCACGAAAGTAAGATGATCAACAGTCTTCAGAGGAAATTACAATTCAGCAAGTGCCAGGGCTGCACTCTTACCTGCACTTATCGCAGCAGATCATGTAGCCATCATCATGCTGGAACTGGCATATACAGCGTGTAATGCTGTCATCCACTGTCTCCTCCTTCGCTGGTTGTGGAACACTGGCTGCGTCCTCCAACAGCAGCTGCCCGTTGACACGTATAGGTGGGGAGGGGTCTGTAGGAAGGGTGGGTTCTGCAGGGGCTGCATAGTTGTGATCCTGCTGGACCAGGAATGCAGCGAGTGGGTCAGGGAGGCACTCCTCCCTGCCAGCACCATCCTGTAACACCAAAGCCTGCACTTGTAGAACTGGAACCACAATATCTTCAAGCACTTCAGTTTTAAATGCTTCGACAAACATGTATGCAGACACAGTTCTGCAAGCAAAACCCCACAGAAAGAGCAGCATAGGACATAGTATCCCATTTAAGACAACAATTCCCATCTACCCTTTTCCCCCATGGTTCAGAAAACTCACATCCTATGTGTGGCAATATTTTAAAATTAGGTCATGCACACACACACACACACACACACATCAACAATTCAAAGCTCACAAAATCTGTCAACAATTTCCTAAAACATGAAAAAATTCAGAAAAATATCCCCATCTATCCTCTCTCCCCATACTCTGAACAACCTCCATATGAGTAGTTCATTTTCTGAGCCAGTGTTGCTCTTAATTAAGAATCATGGAATATGAGCGAGTCATGAAAACACTTGAGGATGTTTTCAGGTGTGGATGATGTAATGCAGTGTTAGGGAGATGTCATTTGTTTACCAGTGTCTGGCCTGCTGATTCAAATGATGAGGGCCCCGACACTATAGAGCTCCCTTAAGAACCTCTTGTAGCAAGCTATAATGGGTGTGAGCTAGGTGTTGATTTATCTCTTCCATGGGTCGATGAGTGAAGACATGTTAGTTGGAGGTTGGATACAGAGTTTGTTTATTGCTCTGTGAGAAGCTCTGGATCTTCCAGAAGGGTTTGAATGGTAGAATCTCACAAATCAAGGCTTGCTGGCTGCTTCTACAACTGCCTGGGACCATATCTTGTTGAGCTACAGGAGTACGCCCAAAATGCCCAGCAGTCAGAGAATTCAACCGATGCATGGGGCAAAGACCAGCTCAGACCATGTTTCACTCCACTATAAACCTCTGGCTCACAAATACAGTCCACTTCATAGCCTTTAAAGAAGAATCATCACGTTTTTCCTTATCAGAATGGGAAATGGGTACAAGAAGGGTCTTACCTGGTAAGGGAGATGGGGAGGGAGAGGGATATAATGCATCTCCTCCTGGGTTCTCGACATGTCCATGAGCTCCACACTGAAATGATAATGTCATCTTGCAAAGAAAGCAGCAGCAGGTTATCATTAAATGCTGCACTGATAAAAAGCCATACCCATAGAAACAATTCCCAAATTCACAGGCAGAATCAAACATGGGCTATCTCATGAAGCCACTCACCAGAAAAAAACGTTTCTTTTATGTTAAATGGGTATGATGTCTTACTGTAGCACAGCCTCAGGGTAACCTGAAGCCACAACACTGTTATACTAGTACCTTCCAGCACAAATTACCTGATAACAAGGATGAAGCACAAGGAAAGGAATCCAAAATTGAAGTAAAATTGGCTCCGGGCTGCACAGCTCTTGGACTGGTCACTGATCGATGTCTCTGCCAGGGGCAGTGAGATGAGATGAAGTTCATGGAAAACTCAAGTTTACCAGGAGATTTGTGAGAAGCCCATGTAGACCATGAGTGAGAAGGCATACAGTAGTATAGAAAGCCCCTTCCTGCTGCTCCAGTAGCAACACATGCAATGATCTTCCTTCCATAGCAATTTTTCAAAAGATTTCAATTCATCATTTGATGATTCAATGGAGTAACAAATGTGCCTAGAGAATAAAAGGTTTAACAACACAGACCCTTGGAGTCTATTCACCAAATAGGTAACAAAAGTTGAAAATGCTCAATACAATGAAAGAAAGGGGTGAAAAAGAAGGGAAGAGAAAGCATGAACTTCCTGCCAGATTGGCAGTTTTTGCAGTCAAACCACAAGCACTTCATGAGTCATTACACACGGAAGCACCTACCCTTCTGCTGCCTCAGTCAAAGACTCACAATTTCTCTCTGATATTTCACATCAAGTAAAGTCAAAGGGATTATTTTCTTTAGCGGGTACAAGAGGTGCATCTGTTGAAACACACACGTGCACACAAAAAAAATGTGCATCATACAAACTCACTTGCTGGCTTGGTTGTCTGCAGGCAACGATGTATCAGCATTAAAGGAACTTGCTTTGGCTCCCTCTTTCTTGACAAGGTAGCTCATCTCAGAGATTTCACATGGACCCGGATAGCCAGGGACAGCAATTTGGCCTCAAAGCTGAGCATTGCATGCACCCTGTAGCCTGCAACAAGACAGATCGCACTGTATGGACAGCATTGTACAAGACGGCAGTGTACAAGACGGCAGTGTACAAGACGGCAGTGTACAAGACGGCATTGTACAAGACCGCACTGTACAAGACGGCACTGTACAAGATGGCAGTGTACAAGACGGCAGTGTACAAGACGGCAGTGTACAAGACGGCAGTGTATAAGACGGCAGTGTATAAGACGGCAGTGTACAAGACGGCAGTGTACAAGATGGCAGTGTACAAGACGGCAGTGTACAAGATGGCATTGCACAAGACAGCAGTGCACAAGACAGCAGTGTACAAGACCGCACTGTACAAGACGGCAGTGTACAAGACGGCAGTGTACAAGACGGCAGTGTACAAGACGGCATTGTACAAGACCGCACTGTACAAGACGGCACTGTACAAGATGGCAGTGTATAAGACGGCAGTGTACAAGACGGCATTGTACAAGACGGCAGTGTACAAGACGGCAGTGTACAAGACGGCAGTGTACAAGACGGCAGTGTACAAGATGGCAGTGTACAAGACGGCAGTGTACAAGATGGCATTGCACAAGACAGCAGTGCACAAGACAGCAGTGTACAAGACAGCAGTGTACAAGACAGCATTGAACACACAGAAAAAAAATACAAACAAGAAGGGCAAAGCCCCTACGACTCACATGCTTGACCTTGACCTTTACATGACATTGACCTTCAGGTGACCTTCAAGGTCAAGGCCAATCAACTACACCTAGCAATGACACCATACACTAAACTAAGAAATGCTTTACACATTTATTATACCAAAATACATGTGGCCTTGACCCAAGGTCATCCAAGGTCATGCAACACAAAGCTGTTATTTCAAGACATAGGAAGCACAATGGTGCTTATTGGCACTTTCTACCATGAGATATGGTCACTTTTAGTGGTTCACTACCCCATTTTGGTCACATTTCATAAGGGTCAAAGTGACCTTGACCTTGATGATATGTGACCAAATGTGTCTCTTGATGAAAGTATAACATGTGCCCCACATAATTATTAAGTTTGAAACATTTATCTTCCATAGTTCAGGGTCAAGGTCACTTCAAAATATGTATACAATCCAACTTTGAAGAGCTCCTGTGACCTTGACCTTGAATCAAGGTATGTCAAACTGGTGTCAAAAGATAGGACTTACTTTGCCCTATATACCATGTATAGGTGAGGTATCCAATCTCAAAAACTTCAGAGAAAATTGAGAAAATGTGAAAAATGGCTGTTTTTTAGACAACATTTATGGCCCCTGCGACCTTGACCTTGAAGCAAGGTTAAGTCACTATGTGTGTTTTTTGAGGTCTTGTCATCATACACCATCATGCCACATTTGGTGTTGATAGACTTAATAGTCTCCGAGAAAATTCCAATGTTAAAGTTTTCGGACGCCCGGACGCCCGGACCGGACGCCCGGACGCCCGGACGGACGAAACGGGTGAGTACATAGACTAACTTTTGCTTCGCATGTGAGTCAAAAATGCCAGTTCACCTGTCATTACATGCATTATGAGCCTGTATGAAAAGAATACAGTGTATAAACTTTTTTTTCAGTAAAGTCTAAGAGATGTATTGAACTAGAGAGCACTGGGAGATGGAAAACCTCTGCAGAAGGCACAACACAATGCTATCTCTCCACTAAAGCTTATACCTCACCCCCACCCCTTTCAGAGGATCTGAGCTTTGGAGGGCAGATCTCCAGTTTGAATAAAGAGGTTATACTGAAGCATCATTGAAACTGCTGTCTTGTCTGGGAAAGCCTGAGTGCCCCCTCCCAAGGAACAGATCCACTTGCAGCAATCGGATAGCAGAACAAAACCGCTCTCCTCCCTCGTTTTTGGGGGAACAATGATTCAGGCAGTGTTCTGCTTGCTGGGCCAGGTGATACATGACGGCTTTTGGCCCTGAACTTATTTACTTCTTTTAACCCTTTTCTGACGGGCTACGAGTATACTCCTAACAATAGAGTTACCTCCCACTACCGGGCTACGAGTATACTTGTAATGCCACCCTAGGGTCGTTTTGGCAATGATTCCTTCATTTGGGAAACCCCAATTTGAACTATAGTTACTTCCCTTTCCTGAACGTTCATTGTACGTTGGTGGAAATGTTTTCGTGCGATTTTTAGAGTGAAATATGTATTCTGGAGGCGATAGTTCGAGTTATGAATCGTTGCTGGAGTTGACACTTGATCCGGACAGTGCCAGTGATGATAACAGCGACTCATCTGCACTGTTTGAGGCCGAATCTAGTGAGGAAGACTTGGAAGAGGCTGAGACTGAGCCTCGGCCAAGCACTTCGACTGCTTCCTCACGTCGATCGTGATCTGCTCGCCGCCGACCTCGTACGAGATCATATATACAAGATCGAGAAAGGGGCGTGGTGTCAGAAGCTATTTCCCAGCTGATGAGGACGATGATGGTGGCTGGATCAAAGTAGATTATGGGGAGATTTAGAATATTCCGGAGTTTTCTGGACAACCGGGAATGATGGTGATTGTGCCCGGAATGAAAACTGCGCTGGATTATTTTGAACTTTTCGTTGATCAGCAAATGATAGACTTGATCAGTTGATGGTCTCAGAGACGAACAGGTATGCTGAGCAGGCTGCACAACTCACTCCAAACTTCTACTATATGAATATATATGGAAGCCAACCGACAGGGAAGAGATAAATCATAAAGCGATTCATTTGTGTGTTGATCGCCTCATCAAGAAGCCAGAAATCCGCCAGTTTTGGTCAACGCATCCAATTTTGGAGACTCCATTCTTTGCCAAGGTTAGTGTTGTTCTCACATGACAAGCAAGCCTCAGCCTCTTTCTCTCCTCTCTCTCTCTCTCTCTCTCTCTCTCTCTCTCTCTCTCTCTCTCTCTCTCTCTCTCTCTCTCCCCTCCCCCCCCCCCCCTCCCCCCCCTCAGACATACAAGATCTGCAAATTTTTCATTCCCACCCAGCCATTCAGTCAACCAGAACATGTGATTTCACTTTGCTCAGTAAGCACAGTGCATATCAGGACGAAAATGTGCATTTCAGACGCATCACGAAGTGTCCCACTGCGATGAATTTTTTTTCCCTTTTCTGAACTCTGCGACAAGATAAAAATAAGCTTGTCCACTATGCACATCAGAAACAGTACCCAAAATAGTTTATTTTTTATCCTAATATGTTATAAAAATTCAAAAGGCTTAGATGCTGAGCTGATTTTCACGTAGCGGTGTCCCAAATGTAGCGTCTGAAACGCAACCCGAACAATCGCCAAAAATGGTTCAAAAACTCGCGTTCCGAACGGTTGTCTTGTGTTGAAGGAATTCCTCGGGAAATTCCACACAGACCTGTGACATTTACACAGAAAATCTAAACACGTTTTGGCTCTAGTGCACAAAAAGGAATGACGCGTCCCGGCTTCCGGTGCTTGGTGCCATAATTTTGACTGTTGGACTGTGGAATTGACGATTTTGTTCAAAATCTTCGACCATCTGCATTCAAGATTGGCAATTTTATATGCTTTTATGTTCCATGCATCATTTTATTCCATTATTATTTGAATGTTTGTGTTTTTAGAGCAGGTAACTTGATCAAAATAGACCGTGTTAACGTTTTCTCTGTGTGTCCCATGCAGCATCGGTAATGAAATTTTATATTTGCTTAATTTTCAAACAAATCTGTGCACTACATCAAAATTAACCTCGTGTGCAAAGACCATTATTAAGCATAGCGTTCAACAAATGTATAATGCAGATTTGAAAATATTTTTAAAAATCGAAGTTTGGTCAAGTTTGTTTCCGATGCGTCATGCGACGACACGATTGCAAGGTTTGTGTTGTGTCCCATGCAGCATCGGAAACATGGAAGTGCAGACTTTCTTGGATTGTGAAAAAACTAAATAATCGTAAAATGTATTGTCAGTGAGAGCTTAATCTATTAGTGCAGTGAACCAACCTTGAAATGGACACAAAGCGGTCTACAAACCGCCGCCAACTGTACTTTATTCAATGACTTTGAACTGAACATTAACATTTCAGGTTAGTGCCACATTGTAGTTCATTGTCGAGGTGTAATTTTTCAAAAGTAACACATTTCATTATGTTGCTTTTTGAGGTAAAATACGTTTTGACATTTAACAATCAGCAATTTTTTTAACCAGATAGTACCACACAGATCATAATTCTATAATATGCTGTTTGAGTTTCAGATTGTTATTGAATGCATTGAATTTTTTCATGTCCATTGATAGAGCGTATCACAAGAAGTAAAACACTATTTTGACCTGGTTTTGAAAATAATATTACAGCACCTTTTGGCACTGCCTCATGTGTAACTCGTTGATTGTTTTTGGTATTCTATCAACTGTACCAACTCTTCTTCTTTTTAATCGTTTGCATTCACAGTGTTGCAAGTTCTTCGAGTGGTGACACTGACAGTCTGTATGCTGGAAACTAGAGATTTTCTGACTAAACATTTAGTGTCCACGCATGCATGGTTCATAATATATCCCATTTTTGTGTGCAATCATGACTCTATAACTCATGCTAAATCAAAACGACTGCATTGCACCAAAACAAAACAATTGTGCAAGATTAGCACATGAGCTAATACTAATCAGAGTTCGTGGTGTCCCGTGTAATTCTGTAACGCTATATTTATTTTTTCCTACAAACAAGTGTGATCCAACATTCATTATAATTGGGCTACAGCAACTATAGGTAGTGATGTTTACATTTGAAAACAATTTAGATTTATTGTACTTTCCTTTGCAAATTTAGAGAAAGTTTTGTATCTAGTGTTGCGGATGCTACGGTGTCCCATTGTATTGTCGCTACTGCGAAGTTGACACATGGAGTTGGGAGTGCAAGATCTGTTCTAAAAGTCTTATTGCAATGTAGTCAAGCATATCATAATGAAAAATTAATGGACACCTACTTTTCTTGTGATATGAATAGTTATGGTGTCCCCTCGTTGCATCTGTAACGCCAGCATTACCACCCCCCACCACCACCCTGCTCATGGTATGTACAACGACTTGTGGTATTCATTTTGTTGTTTTAAAATCTGTTTCTGCATTGTTCAAGGTATCCAAAACCACAACAGATTCTGTTTTAATTTTAATTTATAATTTTAGCTTATTTTCCCCCCTTTGGTACTAGTAGTACTGTAGATTAACTCATATTAGAAGACATTAAAAAAGTATGTCTGTAGATTTTGAGGAATAAACTTATAAAGATCAGTCAATAATGGTAACAAGAAGGGCAAAGCCCATACGACTCACATGCTTGACCTTGACCTTTATATGACCTTGACCTTCAGGTGACCTTCAAGGTCAAGGTCAAACAACTAAACCTACCAATGACATCATACACAAAGAAATGCTTTACACATTTTTCCTACCAAAATACATGTGACCTTGACCCAAGGTCAAGGTCATCCAAGGTCATGCAACACAAAGCTGTTAATTCAAGACATAGGAAGCACAATGGTGCTTATTGGCACTATCTACCATGAGATATAGTCACTTTTAGTGGTTCACTACCCCATTTTGGTCACATTTCATAAGGGTCAAAGTGACCTTGACCTTGATGATATGTGACCAAATGTGTCTCATGATGAAAGTATAACATGTGCCCCACATAATTATTAAGTTTGAAACAGTTATCTTCCATAGTTCAGGGTCAAGGTCACTTCAAAATATGTATACAATCCAACTTTGAAGAGCTCCTGTGACCTTGACCTTGAAGCAAGGTCAACCAAACTGGTATCAAAAGATAGGGCTTGCTTTGACCTATATACCACTTGTAGCTAAGGTCGCCATTCTCAATAACGTGGGAGAAAATTGGGGAAATGTGAAAAATGACTGTTTTTGAGACCACATTTATGGCTCCTGTGACCTTGACCTTGAAGCAAGGTCAAGTCACTATGTATGTTTTTTGAGGCCTTGTCATCATACACCATCATGCCACATTTGGTGTTGATAGACTTAATAGTCTCCGAGAAAAATCCAACGTTTAAGTTTTTTACGGACGCCCGGACGCCCGGACGGACGCCCGGAAGGACGGACGACACGGCTCAGTACATAGACTCACTTTTGCTTCGCATGTGAGTCAAAAATGTGCATCAAAGCTACAATTTTAAACTTCATCCCAGTGCTCCCGCCATAGCCAACACTGAAACACTGAATGAGAACTTCATTATTACCTAATACATGAAACGTTTTATTACAAATTAAAATCGATAATGATCAATCAAATTTAACGTTATACGTAATTTTCTGATAGTTGATATCATGTGGACAAAACATTTTCACGTGTGTACGAAACGTCCAGTAGACAAAACGTTGGGCCTGTTCAAGAGACCTACCGGTACGTACCGGTACGTACCGGTAGCCTCTTGAACGACTTGGTACGGCTACCGGTACGTACCGGTACGTACCGCGCCGGAGAGCCGTTGCGCCTGTATAGCCAAAATGGCTGCCTTCGGGGAAAGGAAGAAAGTCGTCATCACAAATATGCGCTGTGGCACGCATTTCGACCTGTGATTATTACCCAGCCTATGCGAGACATCACAAGAAGTTAGGCTGATATTGTACTTTTCTTTTTTAAAAGAATAACTGCTCTGAAATAATTACCGGGCAAGATGTTAGCAAACATTTCCAAGGCAGATAGCGAAACAATTTTAAGGGAAGCAACTCTTATATCTTACATTAGCCCTTTGTTTGTTGTGTAGTCTCCCTTGAAGTGAGCATCGAAATATTCTTGCTTACACCAAGTTAGCACTGTCGTTTTAACATAAATTTCTATTCGAGCGATGCCGAGCATTCATGCACAGCTACAGCTTAACGTATTTCATCAGTTCCACAAGGAACGAGCAGTCTGCAGCTGCTGGTTTACTCATTTGGTTGAGAAGCGCAATCCGCGGCGATGAGAAGGCATCGCGGAAGCCATCTTGGCTACCGTTGGGTCATAACGAGTCGTTCAAGAGGGCACACCGGTTGCTCGGCTACCGGTAGGCTACCGGTAGGTCGTCTTGAACGCACGGCTGGTTAATCCTCAACTTCCGTGCTTCTACAAGTTCTAGAGTGTTCTGCAAAAGATGGTGTCTATAGAGAATAGTATACCTCTGCCTCCCCTTCATTCAACCATGTTTACTTAAAATTAAAATTAAAATAGACTAACATGTTCGTTCGACATTATTCTATGCCCATTAAAGTACTGAACTAGAACTAGCAGACTGTCAAATTATGACTACTTCAATCTCAAACTCTTGCTTAACCAACAGCATCAATGAAACAGTTTATAGATCTTTGACCGCCATTAACATGGCTGCTCCCCTGCACGTGACCCAATTCAAGCAAACGAGACTTCATTCGTACCGGCAACACGAGAAACATTACTGCAGGTCAGATTAACTCATACACAATTCAAACAGGTGTATGTTGAATATCACTGCAAGGATTGTTTCATTAATTTCTGGTGATAAAATTGCAGGAACAGCATGGGAGTTGTACATAAACACTCACATGCATGGCTGTTGTTGTTGGCACTATGACTATCGTGTCATTGTTTACAAACTCACCAAATTGAATTTGCTCATTAGCTGTTTCTTCCAATTTCAAAAAGGGACCCTGAATACATGCACATGTAGGGCTAGCCCATGTTAGATTCATATAATACTAATATGTGTTCATTAGGATTGAACTCTTAATCTTTGCAACTACAAACGCGCTCCATTCTCGAGCCGGAGGAAGCGATCAAAATCGGTTCTCTTTGGTGGATTACAGGGACTTCTGAGCTCTGTGAGTCACATTAATTGTTAGCATTTATGACATCTCTTCGGTGTTTCGAAACGTTTGGAAAACACAAACATGGCTGCTCAAGTCAAATCCAATTTCTGAATAAATTATGTTTACATCGACTGGAATGGAGTGCTGTCGAAACAATTACGAAACCATGACAAGTCACAATGCCAGCTACACAGCTGTCAATACATAGAATAGCACTATATATCGTCCACACTAACTCCCAACTCGGAGGACAAGATTCAAATTCTCGCCAAGCAACCGCTTGATGATGATCATGATGGTTATCATGCACTTGCAACGCTCAAGATGGCGACTGCCTCTCAACCGACCATTGTAAGTGTTGGCCAAAATGCACAAACTACCCTAACATCTACAATTCTTAATTATCAAGGCTGCAAGACTACAGGAAAAATACCAGACAGACGCTGTAAAAAAAATTACTGTAGTTCACAGTGCCGAACCAAGCGTTGATCATTGCCGTATATATATAAAAACAGAGATTGAATATGGCTGCGGAACGACTCTGTTGACGACCTTGAAGAAAATATCTAGAATGCAAACATTAGGATTCAGAAGCAATTTTTCTCTCAATATCCCTCCATATTTCTGGTGCAAGAATTAGTTGCAACAAACAATAACTCTCGGAAAACAAGTCCTCTTATTTTCCACACGGAATGAGTACGATGACTACTACGATTGCCACTGGCC